>JAVQIZ010193253.1:0-47213 GCA_036023535.2 Galaxias brevipinnis | reverse complement strand
AAGGGCCCGTCATAAACTGTGAGTTATTGGCGACTTGGGAACCATTGAAGAACCATTGGTATGAGCTGGGAGGCTGAGAGGAGGCTGAGCAGTGGAAGATGACGCTGCGTCCAGTTTCTCCACAAGTTGGTCCATGAATCATTGCATTTTCAGGTCCATCTACCAAACACAAATACTTATATAAATATGTTGACAATGAAATTTCTTAATTCTAAATGTTATACAAGTGTCTGTAAAAATTGGCTCACAGTTCACCAAAATCATGTGTGCAGGGCTGGTCATGGTGCTAACAGCATTGCTGGCTACACATTGGTATTTCCCGTTGTCTGAAAGTCTTATCGGATTAAGAGTCAGAGTTTCGTTTTCTGTGGTAAAGTTGGTGTTGTCAGCATAAAGAGGCATGCCATTCCTCCACCAGAAAATGGAGATGGGATCACCAACGACATTGCAAGTCATTGTGAATGACCCGTTCAATATGGGAAGTTTCCCACCATCACTTATGGACACGGATGTGATGGGATCTGGAAATGACGTGAAGTAAAAAAAAATGCAATATTTATTGCGTTGTTATTATTATTATTATTATTATTATTGTTATTATTATTATTAATCATAATAATAATAATAATAATAATAATAATAATAATAATACTACTACTACTACTACTACTACTACTACTACTACTAATAATAATAATAATAAATACATATAATCATATAATCACCGGTTAAAAGGGGAAAATGTCAGGTTTTTATAAACAGCAAGGGACAACTCACCAATGACAGTTAGCATGATCTGGGCAGTGCTGTTCTTTTCAGTGACGTCGTTGTAGGCCATACAGGTGTACATTCCACTGCTGTTCAAATTCAGAAGTCCAGTCATGAACTCTGACCCTGTGGCCACCAGGGTACCATTGAAGAACCATTTGTAGGAGCTGGGAGGCTCAGAAGAAGCTGAACAGTTGAAGGTTACATTGTGTCCAGTCATGGCCATTGACGGGCCATCAATCATTGGATTTTCTGGTCCATCTGTAAAAAGTTAAAAAATTTGGCCATGATCTAAAAATGTATTGGTTTTCTTCTTGTGCCATGTCTAAATTAGAAAAAAATGTTTTTGTGGTGTTACCGAATTATCAATATATATCTAATTGAGTACTTACAGTTTACAATAACTCTATATGGAACGCTGGTCATATTGCTCACGAGATTAGAGGCCTGACATTGATAATCTCCATTATTTGAACGAAGAATTGAGTTGAGGGTCACTGTATTGTTGTTCATTGAAAAGATTGTTGTGTTGTCTGCCATGAGTTCCTGACCATTCCTCCACCATTGTATGGAGACAACTGGTCCGGTAACATCACAACTTAGAGTGAAGGCGTGACCTTCTACAGCTGGCTTCAAAGGTATTTTTATTTGGACAGCAGATATTGGGTCTATTAATGGAGTGGGGAAAAAAAAGGGTGCGTCAATAAAGTTTTGAACAAATCGTTTGTGGTGTAACTTGAAATGGAATTGCCTGCCCTCTACTAACCAATAACAGTTAGCGTTGTATAGGCTGTGTTGTTCTTTGCAGTGACATTGTTGTAGGCCATACAGGTGTACATTCTACTATTGTTCATATTTAGAAGTCCAGTCATGAACTCTGAACCCGTGGCCACCTGGGAACCATTGAAGAACCATTTGTAGGAGCTGGGAGGCTGAGAAGAAGCTGAACAGTTGAAGGTCACACTCTTCCCTGTCATTGCCAGTGTAGGTCCTGTTATAGCTGGCTTCTCTGGCCCGTCTAAAACACACACAAAAATAAGTAAAATGTTTGCATTAATTTCAACAACAAATGTAAAGTAAATTTATTTTAAGCCTTACATAAATTCTATTTTAGTTTGAGAAAGTCTTCTACAGTATATCTGTCAGGGAGTAAAAAATACTGCTTTAGATTTTTGGTTAACTGCTATATTTATGTGTTTTTACACATACTCACAGTTAACCACCAAATGATAGGATTCGCTGGTCATGTTGCTTAGGGGGTTGGAGGCAGCACACTGGTAGTTTCCCATATCATATTGCAGGACAGGGTTGAAGGTGAGCGTGGCGTTTTTCATGGAGAAGACCTTTCCGTTGTCTGCATAAAGGGGCTTGTTATTCATTATCCAGAGGATGGAATCAACACTTCCAGCACTCATACAACTCAATGTAAAGGATTGGTTTTCTATTGGCTGGGGTCCAACAACTTTCACTGTAGTCATGGTCACTGGGGCTGTAGAAAGAATAAGAATTTCACGTGTGAATGAACGGGATATTAGTAGAACTAATGGTTCTATGGCAGAAATGTTATAGAAATAGTGAAGTTATTTTACCCAAAACTGTGAGCATTGTGTACGTAGTAGTGTTTTGTTCAGTGACATTATTGTAGGCCATACAGGTGTACATTCCATTATTGCTCATATTTAGAAGTCCAGTCCTGAACTCTGAACCTGTGGCCACCTGGGAACCATTGAAGAACCATTTGAAGGAGCTGGGAGGCTGAGAAGAGGCTGAACAGTTGAAAGTCACACTGTTTCCGGTCAGTGCCATGGATTTGCCAGTGATCACTGGTTTCCCTGGCCCATCTGTTAAATGCCATTCATTACATCACAAGATGATCTCTTGAACGACAAAAACTAAAACTAAGATATGATTACAACATATTTGTTTTATACTCACAGTTCACAACAAGATAGTTTGCAGGGCTGGTCATATTGCTGACAGAGTTAAAAGCCTGACATTGATAACTATCTCCATTATCTGAAAGTTGGATTGAGCCGACTGTCACCGTCTTGTTGTCCATGGAGAAAACAGTTCTGTTGTCAGCCATGAGTTCCTGACCATTCTTCCACCAGCGGATGAAAACAACTGGCCCAGTCACCTCACAGCTCAGATTCAAAGATGCAGACAATATTGGTGGTTTACCAACATATTTGACATCAACTGCTGATATAGGATCTTTGGGATAAAAGCAAGTAATACTTTGACTAAAACGAATTAGTCTGTGCCAAAAATTGTTAGTTATTTATATGTACAGTATATTTATATTTATTTTTTCAAAGCTATGCAACTGAGATTAAACTTTGTGTTTAGGTGGGTGCTACACATTGCCGACCAAACTGTGAGTCCGACCTACATTATAAAGCATTTTGGGTGTCTAGATAAGCGCTATATCAAATGCAATCAGTTAGTAATTATTATTATTATTGAACGTTTAGGTAAAGCTTAAAGCTGTCTTACCAACAATCCTTATCATCATGCTCACACTGGTGAATCGGAGAGTGACTGGATTGTTGACCAGGCACTTGTAATTTCCTGTTTGGTTGACCGCAGTGTTCTCCAAACGTAGTTCCGGGCTATACTGATTAAGGTACCTCCCCTCAAAGACCCACTGGATCCCTGGTGGGGGGTTCGACGCCGCGGAGCATGACAGGGTGATGTTAGAGCCTGTCCTATAGGCTGCCTTCATGGGGGTGACCGTCAATGTTGGATCACTTGGGCCATCTAAGGAGGGGAAACTTTGTTTACTCTGAAAGCTAGGATTTAAAGAGATTGAATTTGGACATATACAACCATTTGGTAAGACACGTGTCTTCCCGCTGCTGAGAATAAAGGAAATAAGCTTATGAATAAGGTCCCATAACATAATCTAAGTATTAAGATTAAAAATAAGTCCCATGCATGTCAAATATAACAACTCACAGCTGATGTTCAGAAGTATAGACGGGCTGATTCCATAACTGATGTCATTGGACACGTTGCATCTGAATGGTCCCTGGTCGTAGCGGGTCACACTGGCTATGGTGAGAGTGGAGCCCCCATTACCAATCTGAACTCCCGTACTGGCTTTGACCTCAGAGCTGCCATTCAGCCAGTGGTAAGAGAGGGAGGAGCCATTGGAGACAGAACAAGTAAGAACTGCGGTATCATTCAGTTCCACTAGATTGGTGTTGTTGGCCCTCAGTCTTACATTTGATATGGGTTCTGTGAAGGAAAGAGTGGACATTCACTTAGAGGGTTGAGACCAGAATAAGCTTTTTTCACTCTACTTTGATTCTCAGTAGTGCAATATTGCGCTGTGTTCCGTTTCGTATTATTCACAATGGCACAGTACTTTCAACAATGTTAACACAAATCTTTTGAAAACTAAAGTCCTTTTTTTCCCAAACACTTCAGTGAACTCCCACATTTGTTAATTTGTGTTAACATTTGTTTGTGTAAATTCCACCTGTTTTTTCAATCCATGTTTTTGCATTGCATTAATGCAACCAAGCTTAGTTACCACCCTTGCCAGTTTACACAAACAAATTTGCAAATGCAAGATATAACAACAACAAAAACATTCAAATCTGCAACTTTAGCTTTGCATTCCTGGATCTGATCAAGAATGTGTTCTTGAGTGTTTGTGTAGTGTCATGCGTCTGTGCAGCTGTGACAGTTTCATTCAAGTAAATGTAGGAAGGTGGAAAACACTAGTGGTAAATGAGTATGCGTGCAAGTTAGCGAGTGAGCGGACTCAGGGGAGCTTAGCCCTGTTAACCCCACTGAACGTTAAGATTTACTTGATCTGCAGATAGAAACATATGGGATCACGTGATCCGACTGGTTCAACCAGAATTCCTTACCCTGAACTGACAACGTAAACTCAGCACGTAAATCCGGGTTCAGCCCCTGTAAAATATACAGTCCTGAGTCTTCCACTTTAAGACGGCTTATAGACAGCTGAGAGGAGTTCTGGTTGAAGGTAATCCTGTTCTGCCAAGCAGGGCTGGGTGTTTCTCCCCCTGGGTACCACAGTATGATGGTGGTGGTTTGAAAACTCCAAGTCCCCACAATGATTGTGGTTCGAGGGGAAAGTTGAAGTGTGACGTTGCTTCCAATAGGTAAGGGATTCCGAGAAGCAGTTATCACCTGGCAACATACATCTGACAAGGAAAAAACAAGCTATATTTATATATATAAATATATATATATATATAAAATATATATATATAAATAAATATTATTTATATTTCCCAATTCACATCGGACAATCAATCTAGCAATTTAGTTAGAGTCCTTATTGAAAAAAAGAAGATCAAAGCTAAAAAACACTATTCACAGACATATGGCTGCATGAACAAGTAAGGTGTGTTATTGGCAACTACATCAACAATTAAGATAAAAACATTCAGCGTTTTATCCTATGTTTTATCCTGTCTTCTAACAAGGCCAGCTACAACCGTAAGAAAAGTGCGGACAGACAGTAATATAGGCTGCTTAACAATTTTTGTTTTTGTTTTAAAGTTAATGTGCAAAGTTTGATGCAATAACATTAATTGAGTCCCCTAATTTACCATAACACATTTTGACCTTTTGAAGGCTTATTTATTTGTTTTTATTTATAATTACATGTTTTGCTTTTGCCCTCTTTAACACAATTATTTTTGCTTTGCTTTTAACTGGGAAATTCAGTTCTATCAGGAAAAAAATTTATATATATATTTTTGGAATTGCCAATACCCGCCTAAAGCTATAATTTAAAAATAATTTGAGGGGGAAAAAACCTCAAGGGCTCAAAGTGTCGCTGGAATTCCGCCAGGTACCATTCAAACAAATCAGACTTGCTGTTTCTCAAAGACAACCTATGATTAAATTTAGAAAAGGCACTTTTACAATCACCTAAATGCCTAAATACGTGACCCTGGTAAATTGGCTGATTTCTAATTACAAATGACACTACTCTTTTCACATTACATGCAAAACGTTATCATGCAAATCACGCTAATGAACATTATGGAGCCATGGCCCCTGAAGTCAATCCTGTGAACTCTCTACATCTGGAGTCTGGGCAACCTGATGTGGCTGAACGCATTTTAGATGCAGCACTGCTGTTTAGTGGAAAGCTGTAAGCTCAGAGTGTGGACTCCTGAGCAAAGCTAGAATGGTCTGCGATTTTTGATGTACTGTTTTAATCAATTAAACATTTTTTTCCTGATAAACAATCAAGCTGCAAACAACACCATTACAAAATAGTCATTCCCGCTGACAACCTTACAATTGATAAAATGAAATAAAATATTAAACCACCACCAGAGCACTGCAACATTTATTTGAATTGACCCTTATTAAAAATATTTCCGTTAAAGTAACTACTGCTTAACACCACAGGTGAGACTTAATATAATTTATACATCAAACTATGTATAGTTCATGACATTTTAAAACCATCAAATTGTTTTCATTTTTGTTTTTGTTTACAAATAAGTAATTCAGTACTACCTGTTGATAAGGTAAGCAGTGCAATGATGAGAACGCACAGCTGATGATATTCCATCGTGTTGTACATTAAACCCCTTCTGATCAGACGAGAGCTCAACACTTTTCTCTCTTACTGAAACTCGCTTTGATATCCGATTGTGTCAATACTGAGGAGTCACAGTCCCTTTCCAATCAGCAGGTGCTGGTCTGCTTTGAGATGCAAATCGTCACGCCTACCCTAAGCATTACCGCAGAGCTCATACATCTATTAAGCACACCTTGTTTTGCCCTGGTCTATTCTGATCTGTGTGTTTATTAGTACACACAACAAGGAGTGTTCCTTTTGGTTATGATTTACCAGAAACCAGAATAAGTCTCTCTCTTTTTTTGCTGTTTCATCGGGCCCAAGGAGGGGCCCAGAAAAGGAGGGGCCCAGGAAAAGAATGTGACATTAGCAAGAATGAGTGCTCGTCAGAAATTGCATATAATATCTATGGATCACTTACTGTTTTTACATGTTTAGTCTCACCACATGGAAAATACGCTTAAAAGTACCTTTGTATTTGAAACTATGTATAACAAAACAACGTAGTTAAAATAATTTTTGGTCATGCCAAGGTACAAGGGTCAAGGTTCAAGCTTTGTTTATTGGTTCTAACGATACAAATTCATCATACAGGGACAGCAAAACAAAATACATTGAAACAAGTATCAGCATAGAATCAAAAACAGTATTTTTTATAAGAACTCACAATCATGGCAAAGCGCTTCCACTCACACGTCCACACCCACTCAAAAGCTTTAGGAGCTAAGCATGGATGGAGTGCATCATCTCATGCAAGCTTTGTTTAATAATGTTATAGCTGCAAGTACACATTTATTTCTGTTTCGTTTAGCCACAAATGAATGGCCAAAGTGAAGGAGCAGGAATTTGCTGTGTAAAGGATAGGAACAGCCTTGAAGAATAGAGCTGGCCTTTTTTACACTGCAGCTATAAGGAGTAAAGAGCACATAGGTTGAGTTGAGACTCGCCTATAAGCTTACCAGCCCTCTTGGCCATTTGGTTTAGAGAATTTGAGTTTTTTCAGTGACAGGGTGCCAAACCATGACACTTGGGAAAAAGACAAGATTGATTAAATATAACCCTGATAAAAGAGGGTCATCCTGTTTTGTTTTTTACTGGGTGAAAACGGGTCCGTTTTCTGAAACGAAACAAACGCTAATGTGCCTTTTCACACACAGCCTCAAAGTTCATCCCAAAGGTGACTTTGGAGTCTATGACTTTACCAAGATACAGTCAACAACCTGGTCTTTGACTGTCGTAGTCTCACAGATTGAAGCATGAGATCTGAAATCTATGATCATATATTTTGTCTTGGGCCATCAATGACTAGACCATAGCTGGACTTATTGTCATGTGGCAGACTCACAATGACCGACGCACCTGGAAATTTCAATATGGTCCTATTCGCATGCTTACTTTGGCACATGTTTGTGGACAGAATATAAAGTGAATGTGAGAGAACACAGCCCATGTCATTCTATGTATTCAACATGGCGTTCGATGATCCTTTTTCCCATATTCACTTATTTTTCAGTGTTGGTGGTGCGTGTATCGGTTCTGTCCTCCATTCAACACTGACTGTTATTCAATGCAAACACATACACAGAGACACACACACGCACACACACACACACACACACACAGAGAGACATATTCATAGAAATACCCACACCCGCAGACAGGTCAGACAGCTGACTTCCAGTCACTTCTCTGTGGTTGTTTGTTTACCGTTGATCCAGGGAAAGCGTAGGTCACACATTATTGTTTTGCAATTGGTAAGGGCTCTATATAAGATTTTTTTTGACTAGGTGGTTTAATATTATCATATTTGTTTTTGTCTGGGGTGGAACAATTGTTTTAGTAACTTTTTTCTTATAATGTTTTATAATGTATGTTTCAGAAACAGTTTGGGGACTAGTCATGTGGGACTAAAAGATTTCACCAATTCAAGACAAACCTTAACGATGACTAAGAGCGAGAGGAAGGAACGGCCGTTTTATAGCTGTATCTTTAAGAACTTAACACTGTTTAAACGGTGACTCAATTTGGAAAGTCTTCACTTCTATGTCCTGACTCATGGCACACAACTTCTCTACTTTTGTCTAGATCTAATAATATAGATTAGTGGGACAGGTCGAAACGAGACAAAGTTTTACTAAAAAGGCAATATATCACATGATTTATATCACACTCTTATCTGACATTAGAAAACAGGTTTGGCGTTCTTTGTGAAATCATCCTCCCTCAGCAAATGGGAAACATGCTGTAGGTCAAGTAAAGCTTGGATTTAGGTGTTTTACCTAAGTATGAGGATTTCACTTTCACAGTAGATTTCCCACATGCATGACATCGTATCAAATGTATAGTAGGCCTACAGCTATTCATTTACTAATATGGTAAATGACATTCAATCAAGACAATTCATACAGGACAGGATTTTACTGTACTCATTCCAAATAATTTCATATTCCTTTTATACGTTTACCCTATTTTTGTATGATATGGTCCAACTGTGTCATGTGCATAAAACTAAATATGACATAAAATTATAATAAAATTTACTTCTGACTGATTCTTCAAAGTGTGCAAAAACACTGATTTGAGACAGAGATCATTTGAGTTCAAAATCACAAAATATCCTTCATTGAAATTGCATGATGCTAAGGACAGTGATTGTTTTCCATATTTTTCATTGAACAGGTTAATATTTAACTTTTGTTGTATGCAGCAACACGATTCCATTCATGTTTGCACGAGGGAACGCCTTGCCATTGAGTAGAGAAGATGTGGTTGCTAAGCATATTTGAGTTACGCTTCATCAGTTTTCACAGTATTTCAGCAAATTGGAGATCATGGTGCACGTGAACTCTTTTACTCATTACATAATGCCCAGTTATAGAATTGATTTAGACATAAAGTAAATATCTTTAACAGATTCAATCATAAAGAAAATAATTAATGGTTTAGGGGCATGTAACCAAACCAGTTTGTTGGAAACTTTGATTTATTATATAAATACAAATATATATAGATATATGTCAAACAAAATATAAAGCAGTAGAGTCCTGAAATAGATAAAGCATATTTCTCAAAGAAAGTAAGGTAACACTATCGATACACTTAGAAAGGAAGTGTGTGTGTGTGTGTGTGGGAGGGGGAGGGGGGGGGGCAGATTATGTTAAAAATATTGTGAGCAAACAAGTGTAGGAAGAGGGAGAGATTGACATAAACAGACAGTGCAGAGTAAAGGACATGTGGGTTCCATTCGGAGAGAACACCATGTTGTCGGAAGGGCTGACTATAAAAATATGTCTTTTTAATATTTCCACTGTAAACATTTATTGTTCGATTCACTGTGGACTGTTCTTTGTACTAAACAGGCTTTGTATTAAAAGGTTGTGTGTTTATTTTTTCCACTTTTAATTATACAGCATTTTATGTAGGCCCATATGACTTGGATATGTTCAAAATGAGCTTGTAATATGTGACACAGCAAAGTTTTGGCATTGTGCTGGCCATTTCTTGAATCTTACACTTATACAACGTAACCTGATGCTACCTCACCAACCCCATATCCTGCTTCGTGGTGTAGGCATCTGGATCGTTACATCTAGACAAATGCACACACAAACAGAAACACACAAGCACACATAACCATACACAAACACAAAACACACAAAATCCCATTTTATATTCCAACTTCAATAAAAAATAGAAAAGAAAAGAAATCGGACTACATCTCCAAAAGACTTCCTGTGACAAAGCTCTGGTCATCCTCAGATTATTGATCCTCAATCAGCTTCTTCCATCTCACCCACCAGCACACTCAGGATGGCATCAACTTTCAGCTCGGGATCAATCACCAATCCTATCTATTATTTGCTTATTTTTATTGTTTAAGACTGGCGACCTGTCCAGGGTGTACCCCGCCTCTCGCCCTATGTCAGCTGGGATAGGCTCCAGCCCCCCCCCCCCCGCGACCCTGCAAAGGATAAGCGGTATTGCTAATGGATGGATGGAGCTTATTTTTATTTTCTTCATTTTAAATTTTGAGTTTTTGAATTTTTATTGTTGTAATGGATATACCATTGAATGCCTTAAACAGGGCACTGCTGGAAAGTGAACAAGTCTATAAACTGTATTTTTAAAACATTTTTTAATTATAAGTATTTATAATAACACTGTATTATTGTATTAACACTGGCAGAAGAATAACCTTCTATGCGTGCATATCCCACTGCAAACTTAAGAACTTTGCTGTTTCAGTCAAACAAACTCATCTGTCTTAAAACATTTATTGAATGTTAATACACATCAGTTTTGACATGGTTGGGTCTGCTACATATTGAAGCTCTCTGCTCTACATATCCAGAACCCCATCCAGGTAGTGTAGATACATCACTTTCCCTTTGGGACATATTAGCAGAACATATTAGCAGAACATATTAGCAGAACATATTAGCAGACTCGAGGTGGCAGTTGGGGTGGAGGTGGGAGCATTTTCTATTACCTCAACTCTGACATCAGGTCATATAAATACCTCCCCCTCCCTCTTCGAAATTATATTTGTGGAAAGGTGTGTCAAGTGATTTCTGTGTGTATCACACACAGTATGCCGCTTTTGTCAGTAGCGCAGACTTTTGTCGTTATCAGCCTAAACTTTAACCGAAGTTTCATTTTTGGCTATAATGTACTTGCCTAGTCTGACCAAGCCTCTGGATCATGCCCTGGAGACGGCTGTTTGTGCCGCTGCGCTTGGGTTGTTATCTAGTGCTGTTTTTAAACATGCATATATATTTGTATGAATATGTTCTGAAATCCTGTTCTTATTTAATCTTATTAAAGGTTTTTTAACAATAAGACTTTACCTGAAAAGTGCCTTGGACCTTCTTTATTTTACTGTGCCTTGCAGGTTCATCACATTTATTTGAACTTCTGAGCACTCCAGACTTTTTAGTTTTTCCCAGATAGAAGCATTGCAAAATAAAGTAACCAATAGCCCCTGGATGTACATGTCTGCTATTTAAGAAGTGTATTCCTGTCAAAACACAAAGGAGGGATTCAATGCAATTATTTTCTATTATTTCTAATTGAGAGACGGATTGTGAAATAAATATTTTAGGAATCTTTTGTTGGCACATCCAACATCCAAGTGTTTTCTGACTAATATGAATTTAACTTGACATACAATTTTATTTGTTTGGGTAAATGAATCTATATTTTCTTATTACTATCATCATTATGTATTCCCGACGTGTGTCTGAAAAGGCATGTTGTAGTTCAGAAAAAAATCGGGTTCTTGGAATGTAATACCTAACCAGCCATACATTGAAAATGTCAAAAAATGGCACTGTTGAGGGCAGTGTCACCATGTCCTGTCAAATATTTACTGCACAGAAAGTACAAGTTAAAGTTAAGAGGTCCTTATAGCCATAAGCTAACACAGGTGTTTTTTGACCTTCTAAACCCACCAATTTCAAAAGATTGAGAAATCTGGAAATTGTGCGTGTTTCTGTTCAAGATTAGTTACATTCCAACGTCTTTCAAGGAAAAACATCTTTTGTTGAACCAAGTCGATATCAGCAAGACACCATGACGCACCAATGTACTCAGTGTATTGACACATTGGGCAACTTTTAATGAGTGTTTTTTTGTATGCATCTATGGCTGTGGGTACAGGGGCCACCGTAAGTAAATAATTATTTCAGAACAGTTTGAGGATTAAGTTTGGATTTGTCATCCATTACCACTAACAATATAACTTCCGTTAAATAAAATTTGTACTTGGGGGATAATTATGCTTCGTTCAATTATTCATTGAGTGGCATCTATTAAACATAGTAAAGAATATAAACTCCTTTGTAAAGTGTTTTATTCCTTGTTGCTGATGCCACGAAATGGCGCAACAAATGTACCATTCAGGAACGAGGTGTGCCTGGGCCACATCCTTCATTTCCTGAGCCGGTTACCAAAATGAGGACCAATAAAATGGAAATGATGTGGCTGATAATGCTGCTAGCATGGCTGTCTCTCTTACTGCCTATGGTTTGATTATATTTCTTGCTTTTGGTTACAGATCGGAGGTCTGCCATCATGTGGATTAAAAGAAGGAAAGGTTTTTAAGCCGTATGATGAGTGTGCTGTTAAATTGACTTCTAATGTACTTTTGCCCTTCTATATGTCATTCTATTTAACCTTGCCATTGCTGCCATAATGGTCTGGTCTGCTTGTAATGGTTAACAGTTCACATAATCCTCCCAATGATTCACAGGTGAAAAAAAGGATCATACAACCATGCCACCCTTCCCCAAAGTAGTTGATGCAATCTGTATATGGTATATTATTTAACTAGTCTGTCCCTGGACAAACATGCTGGTTAAATATTCGATTCCGCAGATAGTGCCTTGTCACATGTTATGGAAATGTATCTTTGTTTTATCTAGCATTTGGAAGGGTCAAGAGTGTTTTCAGCTTTAATAGCTTTGTCTGATTTTTTTTTTGCCTTGTCTGATTGTTCAAATTTCTTGTTTCTAAACCATTATGCAAGGAGAGAGACAAACTAAGAATTACAGTTATTTTGGGTCCTCTGTAAAATAGAAAACTTAAAGAAATACAACAAAAATTTTTTTTTTACATTAAACAAAAAAAACATCAACAAACATAATTTACAAGAATCCTGCACACACATACATAATTGTATAAAAGTATGAATCACTTACACTTACTCCCTACCCAGACATTCATGGGCTCTTCTGATAAAGAAATACATAATAGGACACAAATACCTTTATAAATGCAGGTATTGCTTACAGTCAGATAGATGGGTAGACAGAGCCATGTTAAAATAGGTCAGATACGTGCAGGTTGACCTCTTCACCATTGTCAAGGACATGCGGGTAAAGTGAGCCCGGTTTGAAACAAGTTTTGTCAGCTACCCATAAGCATGTGATTTAAAGATATGTTGACGCTAGATATTCACAAGCGAAAACTTTCACAATTTGGAATCAATTTATGGTAAACATAAAAAATGGACATCACACTGTGTTTTAGTTAAGAGGTTTTACTTCTGTCTGCATCAAAACCCCATTTACTTACAGATCTCTCGCATATTTGCATATTCTCTGGCTAAGCAGTTCAGTATAGTTACACTATTCTTTACATCACACCAACGTAAAATGTGTAAAGTTGCAGACGGATGAAAGGGCAATTCCTTTCCAACCTTTCAAAAAAATTGTTTATATAATTACAATTATATATAAATATAAAAAACATATTTCTCATAACAACTGTATGCTCTCTACCATGTAGTGCCTCTCCATTGATAGGATTATACAATCATATTGAATAGGCTAAGTATCAAATGCCTTTGATAAGTCAATAAATAAAAGAAACCATAGTTTCTATGTATATCTAACGAGGTGGCCAAATCTTTTTAGCACCATGGAGGCTGCCAGAAAGTCCAGAAAGGGCTGTGTGGAAAATACTTTTTATCTATTCTTCTAACTTAGTCATGCAAAAAGTGACTCATCACTGCGGGCATTATGCTGAAATTCAATAGCCTGGCTGGGGGAGAGCCTGCGGTTCTTCATGGCCCTGTGATATCACAGGAGGTGTGCTGTTTTTATATGAGGGCCCGAGAGGTGGTGTAAAGGTACAGCACCAATCTTACTGGGTCGATATGAAACCCTTTTAGTCAAGTACTTTATCAGTTTGATTGATTAGCATTTTGACAGTCTTTTTTTCTTCTTATATGAATTGACCTGTTTCTGTTATGCCAACGCTATTTTAAGATGAATTATGTATCTAGTTATTTACATATATAAATAAATAATGTTATACAGTCAAATAATATGATCAGAAAGTGACAATAATTGTGAGTTTACAGTAATTTATTGATTATCATTGGGAGTTATAAAACATGTATGTGACAGCCTTGCCTCAATCCACAGATGGCTTTGTTTGCACAGAACAAAAAAAAAAAAATTTGAATCAAAAATATGCAAATATATTGTGGACCTTTAGACCTATGATCTCATGCTTATTTCTTTTCTCCTCCCTGATTGACAGCGCCCTCTCTTAGGTTTCAAAGAGGAACAGCAGGCCCACTCCCAGGGCCAGTCCAAACAACTTGCTGAGCACCACCTGGTCCGATGACCCTGTTATTGACCCGCCTACAAAAAATAAAAGGAGTTTTTAACCGTAAACGGCTATACATGCCTGATGATACCCCTCACAATCAACTACTATACCATATCACATAACATTTAACGTGTTACTATTGACACATGATTTTAGTAGATGGTATTCAAAACAGAAAGCATCAACATTGTAATTGAAGTGTTTTGCCAGAACTCTTACTCACCTACAACCTCCACCCTTTTAGTTGCTTCAGCAAAGCGTCCAGCTGCATCATTCTTTGCCATACAGGTGAGGTTCTGGAATGTACCAGGTCTGGACGGGGTCCATGTCAACACATTTCTGTTGACAGAAAAGTAAAGGGAGTTGGAGAACACCCCGTTAACATTCCAACTAATGGCGCAGTCGACGTCCGTGGAACAGGTTGTGAGGCATGTGAAGGTGCTTCGCGATCCATGGTCCACTCTGTCCGGCCCACTGATGTTGACAAGCCATGGTTCAACTGCAACAGATCAACACTGTTATCTACGATGGCATTCGGATAATAAACATGTAGATCTTCACTCCATTACATTCTGTCCGTCAGTCAGTCTGTTCCGTCTGTCCGTCCATCCGTCCGTCACTCCATCCATCTACAAAGTCATTTATCCATCCATCCGCCGTATTGTTCTACAACTCACAGTTTAGCAGATAGCCCTGGCTCATTACATCACTGTCGTCCAGGGCAGCTTCACACTGGTAGAAGCCACCATCGGAGGGCAGCAGAGAGTCGAAGTGGAGCGTGGTGTTGTTTACCTTTAGGCTTATCCTGCTGTCGGGGCTCACCTTCTGCCCGTCTTTGAACCAGGCAACAGGCAGTCCCCGGTGAGAGCCCTGGCAGGCCAGGCTGACAGGGTTGCCCAGCACGGGGAGGGTAAGCGGTGGGCTGGGCCTCACAGATACTGGATCTAGAATACAGATAGAAGGCTGTGCTTAAGACCTGGGTAACGGAGTAGATAAAATCAAATCAAATGTAGTCGTACAGCACACTTCAAACACTTAGGCAATTCAGTGTGCAGGGATCACCTCCTGAGAAAAGCAATGAATGTGGACAAAATTGTCGGAACATTTGTTCAGATTAAAACATTACTGAAATCAAAGAAAATATCCATTTATACGTTCATCCTACCCCTTTCTTTAACTAAACAGATATAAAACGACGATGGTTGTTAACTTACTTATGATCTTTATTATGGTGGTTGACATTGCTGTTTTACCACTCTCTGGGTTGAGTGCAAGGCACTGAAGTTCAACGAAACTGTCCAGTCCGTCCGGGGTAAAGGTGAGCACACTGCCATTAACGCTGTGGCTTTTCCAAGACCACCTGTAAGTGCAAAGGGGGATGCAGTTGGAGGAACAGGTAAAGGTCTTCCTCGAGCCAGCGGTCACTTTACCCACCCAGGTTACAGTCACAGAACTTGGACCACCTGTGGGGTGAAAGATACAGGAATGTTTTTGTTTTATTTTTACGATCAAAGATCATTATTCTGAATGACATCATTTGACACCTCTGTTAGACCCGTTATCTTTACATATGCTTACAGTACATATTACTTTATAAATTCTCATATGCTATCAGGTATCAATGTACATACATAGTCATTGTAAGTTAAGTAAATGTATGCCTGAGGCTGAATACTCACTAATAGCTAAAACCTCGGAAGAGCCGATGTATCCTGTTGAAAAACACAAAAAACAACAGCATGAACACGTGCTTAAACACAGTGAGACTGAAAATGAATATGTGACTTTCACTGAAGTATACTAACTCTTAACCTGTCAGTGTCAACATCAGGCAAGCGCAGACAGTCTTAATTGAAAATGCCATAGCTCTCCACTTCCAGATCTACGTGACATGTCCCACAGCACTGAACTTAAGATATAAAGTTGCATGGCAGGATATTTCTTAATAACAGTGTTTCCCACCACACACCCTAAATTCTCAACATCCTGGAAATACCGGTGCTGGAGATGCCACCTTTTTTTATTGACATTTAGCCGTAAACTAAATACACTAAGCATGTTATTTGTTTTCAAGTTCTCATGGAGTCAGATATAATAAAACACACAATCTGGTTCAAAAGCTTCCTTACAGAGTGCAATAGGTTTGGGGACTAACTGACAGTTTGAAAGCTCAGAATGGATTCTATGTCCATGGCACCCTGCAGAGCGCTGTCAGCTAAAATAAAAAAAACTAGTGACGGTTCTCTGCTTTTCACTCTGCCAAGTCCTCCTATGCCCCTTGGAGCTGGAACCAGCTGTCATAAAAGCTTTGTTAAAAACAAGTGTCTTTCTCAGCTTATACAAATGCACTTTTTTTCGGTTAACACAGACATATCCTCCTTTTTTTTGTTAGGCCTACTTGATATGCGCCCATGTTATTATTTTTACTGAAACTGATAGTTGTACTTTTTATTTTCTTGTTATTGTTTTTATTTTATTATAGGTTTTGTACATTTTTGTTGTATTGTTTTGTTCCTCTCTTGGGTCTCGCTTATAAAATAGTTGTCTATCTCGATATTACCTGCCTGGTTAAATAAAGGATAAATTATTAAAAATACTTTCTCAATAGAGATACAAAGTCTAACGAGTGACGGCCTTAGTCCTTGTTCTGGTAAATAAGCAGAAACGGGATATGACCATAACAATTACCACACAATTCTATTTGTTAATTCAACAGACATTGACCACACCTTATTTCCTAGATTCCATGAGTCACAACTCATTGCGTATTTTGTCATATCATGTTAATCAGTGACAGAACAGTACAATGAGACAAGCTCTCTGGCACTGCTGTGTGACCGTGTATGAGTTATAATAGCTTGGGCAGCAGATAGACTAACTGAAGAATTGATGAAGGATGAAACACAAAGATTATAATTTTTTGAATGAAATTAATAAATTTTGTTTTCGATGCAGTCTTGTCCTTTTCCAGAGATAAAACTAGCCTGGGCCCTGAACTCCTGTGCTCCAATGACAGGATAGAGATTATTACCCGTTAGACTGGACAGGTGGGAGACAGAAAGGGAGACATGCAGCGAAAGACCTGAGCCGGAATCGGACTTCTTGCTGCGGCAAGAACTAGCCTTTGTGGTGTGCATCTTAGCCCATATACTGTATATCTATGGTACCAAATATTAAATTGTTCAGACAAACAATCGCTAGTGGCCACTTACCAGAGAATAGTTAGTTGCTGCCATCTGCTGGATTGGAGAGCAGGGCTGAATTGTAAAATTAAGTGAACTCCATTTAGACCTGTAGGCCATGTCCAATAGCTTTAAATTGAAAATATTTGTGACTTGCCTAGTGAATATTTCTTGCCAAAATGAGATGTAGGCTATCGGTTGGTGAAAAATATAAATTAAAAGAATTAATTACAGTCACTAAATCACTGTAATTGTATGAGGTCGTGAACTATTAACTAATGATTAAATAAATACCAGTCTAATAGTCTGTTAACTATCAAATTTTAAATAAAGTTACAGCATAATCAAAGCCAATAATTTACAGAAACGTTTAATGTAAGTGATAAAAAAACGGGTAAATTGCTCTAATGCAGGTCAAGCTGCAAAAGTTCATTTAAGCCAATGTCCTATAAAAATACGTTTACATGTAGTCTCAATCTCAACGTGTATGCAAATAATTGACTTAAACAGGTGCAAGGAATCTAAAAATGACAATACATTCCATCATGTTGTTTTATATTTAGGAGATTTATTTTTTCCGGAAACATATTAAGCAAGGTCACAAATCCTAATTGTAAAACTTCATATAGGCATATTCACCCTCTTATGCACACTTCTCATATGCCTCCCAAGGGACTCCATCCATTTGAAGCATTTGCCACAGTAGTTGCAAATGAACTGTTTTCCTTCTGTGTGTATTGTCTGATGTCTATTTAATGCACTGGTTGTAATAAAGGTCTTCCTACATATGTCGCATCTGTACGGCCTCTCTCCCGTGTGGGTCCTTATATGCGCTACAAGGTGTGAACAATTACTAAAACGTTTTTCACAAACCGAGCAACAGTATGGTTTTTCCTTGTTTTCCTCAGCATTTGCTTGGTAGAGATGGAAGGGCAAGGCCGGGTCTTCCTGCAAGGCATTCTTCAGACAGGTTGGGGTTGAAATGAACTCTTTGATATCTGACTCTAGCCCCTCAAGCTGCTCCTCGTCGTCATGACCACCCATCCATAGGTCTCTTTGTGCCTTCTGGTGTTCCTCTTTCACGTGGGAGGGTTCCATATCCACACGTTCAATAGGTCGACTTGCGTTGCCTCTTCGCCCACAGTGCTGCTGTTCAGGGTCGTCTTCTTCTGCAGGGGAGAGGGATTTAGGCTGCTGATGATGCTGAATATCTATCGCCCTTCCTGAGTGGGGATCTGAAGAAAATCAGCAGTTTTATTAACCCACACGACAAACCAAAGTACTACATGATGATTGAACTGATATTTGGAAAATTTTTTACTAACCCTCCGAACTCAACCAGCACGAACCTTTCTTATAAAGCCCCAGCTGTCCCCGAAGACGGCAAATCTCTTCTTTTGAACGAATAATCTCATCCTGGTATTCGGAAATTGTCTTCTCAACTACTCCAAATATCTCTTCAGCAGCGGCTATCAATCGTTCGTTCAAATACGTTTTTAATAATTGTATTTTAGACATTTTCCTGATAATATGAATTGCTCCTTGTCTGATACGTTCATGCAACTCTTGTGAACGCGTCACGCTCCGTTTGTAAACACGCACAGTAAGCATCGTACTGAAAATTGCCAATCGCCACCTGCTGGAATGGAGTGCACATAACACTTTGGAAGCGCAATATAACATGTGATGTTGGTGACATGCAATAATAGCCAATAGGGTTTGAAATTAGCTGGAAGCTCATATAATACGTGTATTTTCTCATCCGCAGATTGTATAGGTTTTCTGAGGAGTAGACAACTAAGGACAGAATTCACAATTCAAAGGGACAACTTTGCCTCTGTCCTCTCAGCTAGGGATCAGTTCACAAAATAATGTTCTGAACTCCAATCAAGCTGATCAGCACAAGGTTAATGCTTACATGACGTTTGCAAATAACAAACTAGAGAGAGACCATATTGAACTTATTGCCTCCAAATATGAAATTGAAGGGAAACAAAGATTTCACTGCATCACACTGGAGAGACTTACAGGGACCTTGCTACATCAAATACTCAGTTCAAAAAAGAAAATGAGGACCTGTCATCATCAAAGATACAACTCACAATAGAGGGTCAAAGACTCGCTTTGTACAGGGACCAGCTAGAGCGAAACTCATGAACATTACATCAGCCTGTGATTGGTTGCAGAAAGAGTATGCTCTAGTGACAGACAGAAAGAAAAAAACAAACTCTTCGTGGATTTGATAAGTCTGTCTGAGATTAAGGCTGTGTTGAACCAAGATCTTGTAACCACCGCAAGGGAACGAGACTCACTGAAGAACATGGTCACAAAGCTGACCAACTGCCTGCCTGTGGATCAACACTGTCCAATCAGAGACCCTTGTCACTCAAGGTTAGTTGCTAACTTGAGAGTTTGGTCAGCCAGAAATAATAAAATATAAATTGTCGAACTATCAACACAGTCATAGTACATACACACATGTATATGACATAGTATATACATGTCAATAATTGCTCCTCTTATGTGTCTATGATCCACCACAGAGAAGGTCAGCCATTCATGTCTGGCAGGCTGGAAGGTTTTCTCCTCCAAGTGCTATTTCTTTTCCATTGAAAGGAAGAGCTGGGGCAGCAGTCGTTTGGACTGTGTCAAGCAGGGAGGGGATAGGGCTAAAATTAGAACCACAGAGGAACAAGTACATTATTTTCCCACGCTTCACAGACAAATGCATTAATTGCTTTAGAAAATACAGTTTTGTATATGCTGAATATCTAAACTGCAAAATTCCCTCCATAGAAGGTTTGACCATTTGAAATGTTGCTTTCTAATGTTGCTAGCAGGAGTTCATCCGTAAGCACACGCCTCAATACCACAATCCAGCACTGAGATACTGGATAGGGCTAACAACCCAGGAGACTCTGAAGGGGGTCTGGCTCTGGGTCAATGGAACCCAGCCAAGTGAAACGTAAGTATAATAAAGCAAACAAACACCTCCACGTTACATACATACTGTTGGATGTGTCAGGGAATATGCTTGATAAAAACCTTGCATGCCCCTTAGGTAATGGCTAAATTAGACCAGCTCAGTGGCTGAAAGAGTCAGACAGTGTGTTTCAACGCTCAGAGAGACCAACCCTGGAAAGAGCTGGAGAGATGAAATGTGTGACAGCAAGTTCAGGTGGCTCTGTCAGAGCCCAGCACTAATACTGTCCTCATAACACTCACTCATGTTCGTGGTTAAACAAACAAAAAGTATTCCTCATCAAGGGAATGGCCACTGATCTTTCTAAATCACATTTTATTATAACTTTTAAAACACAACACACAACGCTCTGTGATGGCAACTAATTCGAACATTTAAATCCACCACAAAATTATTGAATATTGCAGTGGATACTAACATTAAGGAGTCAGTGGATCATGTACTATTAATATAACACATACTGTAAGTACGAGTGGATGACTCTGGAACAATAGATCAGAACTAGCGATATTAAATCATCAATTATGCTTACTTCTCATGAATTTCTTCATCATTTAGTGATTGCAGGTAAACTCATTGGTGAATCCCTTATATTGGAAGCAACTGCTTAAAGCCAGAATAGATTTGGGAAAGGAGTAACTGAAGTTGCACAGCTCATCCCCAGACACTGCAGTCCAAGAGGCTTGTATGTTATGTGCTCTAGGTGTGTGGTTTCAGTTTTCTGTCTGGTTAAATATAGCAGGCAAATGACCCTACTGCTCTCTACAGCATTGTCTTAACAGTAGCTCCCTCATGCACTGAGACTCTCACACTCTAGTCCTAGGTCATGAGAATCTAAAACTCACACATTAAACTAACATTTCACTTTTTTGACTGAGTTAAAAAAAAACATTCTGATGTTTTTTTTATGGTTATTATAATAAAATAAAAGTTAAATCAGAACAAGTCACCAGTGTCCAAACTTTTATTCAGTTTTTAACCGTTCATTCTGATCTTTTCTCTACAGCCTTTCAGTTTTTTCTGTTGGCTGTGGCAAAAAACATGATCGACATATAATGGCCACCTCCATCTCGGCCACAGAACCAATGAGAGAGCGGACTTCTATAGTAAGGGATAAGCCACAGGACAATGTTATTTCACGAATAACTATCTATATTAAAAAGACAAGTGAAGCTTTGACACAGTTTACACAAAAGGTTGTAAACTTTTCAAGTAAAGGCATAGGTTGTTTTCCACCCCAGTTGTTTTTTGTCAAGCACAATCCTTTTCAGTCACATTAGGAGGTTAGTATCCAAACACAATCTTAGTGTACCAAACTATTTTCCAACGCAGCACAGTGCATGTGTCAATCTGTCCCTTTTCTTTATAATACTAATGATAACACAAAAAAAGGAAAACATAGGAATGACATCGCTACACACATACTTTCAATAAAAAAGGAAGTGGGAGGGTTCTAAGTGCTGATGAAACAGCATCATCTGAATGCAGTTGGCCACTGATCTGGGCATGGTTTCTTCACTACATTCTTGGCTTATGCCTTGGCATTGATGATTTCAACAATCTCTGGCTTGAGGGAAGCTCCGCCCACCAGAAAACCATCCACGTCCTTCTGGGAGCCCAGTTCCTTGCAGGTGCCGCCTGTCACAGAACCTAGGGAATAGAAAGAAAGCACAAGAGAGAACGTGGGTGACTTCAGGAGTGGGAATAGAGTTGCCGTTGACAGGTTTAAACAGGGAAATTAGGGTGAGGGACACACCTCCATAGATGATTCTGACGGAATTTGCCACCGCCTCAGACACATTGGTCTTCATCCACTGCCTCAACTTGTCATGAACCTCCTGGGCCTAAAGAAACACATGAAAAAAGGAGGTGAGATGTTTTGACCTGTCAAATACTAGCCAGATCTCTTAATGGTCCTGGCTGATTATTCCAAAATACTCACTTGTGCTGGGGATGCAGTTTTGCCAGTGCCAATGGCCCACACAGGCTCGTAGGCCAGCACAACTTTGCTCCAGTCCTTTACATTATCTGTGAACGAAAGGTTACAAAAGACAAAATTACTCCCCTCAGTATTCCTTGCTGGAATCTGCAACTGGGGGTATTCCAAGAACTACATCCAACCTCACCGCTAAGCGATTCAATGACGCTAGCGGCACAAGGAGCTTAACGCTGTACCTGCAATGACCTTGGTCTGGGCGAAGACCACCTTCTCTGTGATGCCCGCCTCCCTCTCGTCAAGCTTCTCGCCAATGCAGGCAATCACACCAAGACCGGACTCCAGGGCATGGGCGGTCTTCTGACCAATAAGCTATAAAGGGAGCATTGACAAGAATTGGATCAGCTGACTGGCAACAGGATAGAGTTGAGTTAGTTCACTGAGGCCTGGTTTCCCCTACAGGAATTAAACATAGTTCTAGACTAAATCTCACCGTCAATGGAGATTGTCCATCGAATTTTTTTAGTCCAGGACTTGGCTTAATCTTCGTTTGGGAAACCAGCTATATATGTTTGTAAAACCTATATGAAACCTATATGTTTGTGCATTGAAAAGTAGCCTGGTTCACAAGGACAGGATGTTGGTATGCATGACTACGATGAAACTTGTGTGAACAGCTAGTCAAGATATGCTGACCTCGTCACTCTCTCCGAAGACGTGACGCCTCTCAGAGTGTCCAAGGATCACCCACTGCACGCCACAGTCCTTGATCATCGCAGGGCTAAGACGGACATACAGGGAGAACTGATCATGCTCAGCACACACAGAATTATGAATAACTTCAGCTTCAGTCTTAGATTTACCAACCAATTGGTAAAGAATATATAGAAATATATTAGTTTTTTTATGCCTGGGGTATTTGTACATACAATTTTAAACAAGTCGTACTGCTTGACAAACTACAACATTCTACCGTGCCCCTTTCTCCTATTGAACTCTTGTGCATGTTTCTGGATCTCACAGCCTAGTCAATAATATGTCTTCTAGTTTATTCTTCTCAGCAAGTGTGTGTGGCAGGCACTCTAGCACTGCAAGTCCTACCTGATCTCCCCAGTAAAGGCTCCCTTGGCAACCTTGTAGCAATTCTGAGCGGCCACTCCAAGCTTGGGGTCCAGTTTGGACCTGACAAAGTCCAGGTAGATGGTTGGAGCACCGCACACAACCTCTGTAGGAAAGGAGAACCAGGGATTTTATACCTTTTAGTAACTGTTACGGCCTCCTCTCCCTCTCCTATGTGTGTTAATTGCTTCTGTTCCAGAATGGCAGGAAAGGGGCTGTATAACCCAAAAGATTCAAACGTACACAAGTTCAAACTGAATCACAGTGTTCTAAAAGGAAGCAACTTGTCTAGGTCAAGTAATATTCAGCAACTCAATGATGGAAACTTGATTAGTGTATTCGAATGTACGATACAATGTAAGCATTTGGTAGCCTATGAATGAGAATTTTTTTAGCAGCACTGTATTAATTATTAAAATCTAAAAGATCCAAATTAGGAAGGGAAACAATTGCAATTTATTTGAACGCCACACTTCAGTAAAGCAGAGTACAGCAGTCCAGACACTGACATTACCAATGTAACTGTATATGGGGGTCAAGTAGGCATCTAAATATGGTCTTGGTAAAGGTCATTTAACTCAACTCAGCCTCACTGCATAAAGGTCTGAGTTCAACACTCAAAGGTCACCAGTATGGCTGCATTCTACGGATACTGAAGCGGAGGACTGGAGACCGAATTCAAAGTTCAAAGATCAACCATAAAGCCAGAGTACCAAAATAATTTCTTGGGGGGAAAAAACAGGATATAGTCTTGTGCTATTTCGGCCAGCTACACCCAGAACCTCCCGAGATAATTTGAATTCGCTGTCTTGTTTTGTGACAAGCTAGTTGCATATTGCGTTCTTACGGGCTTGCAGGCTGGGGGTGGATCATTTCTAACCAAGGGTAAGGTCCAAGGCTTCTCGCCTTATTAGAATTTTTCCAATAGGCCTAGCGTGTGTAGCCTAGGACGGATCCTAATGATGGCATGGCACCCTATCAATTAAGCCTAAAAAGGATACCATTGCTATTTGTTTGTGAGTAATATAACTGCACTGGGATCATGCATTGACTGCGTATGTTTAAGAGACTATGCTACTCTATTCGTAAAGAATGGCGCAGCAAGGCATGAAGACACAAATGACGAACGCACCGCTGTCTGGGTTTGCTCCTGTGTGTACGTGCTGAAAGAAACGCACGCCCACCGACATGGAAAAACCGTTTTGCGCTCCATGTTAATATTGACTGAAATGTTACACCCAGACATATCAAAATGGTATACTATTGCAGTATTCATTCTGTGAGACATATTTTTACATTTAATTTAAGAACATTTTGCTGCGTCAATAAAGATTCAATGGAAAAAAATGGTCGACCAATTGTTATAGCCAGGCTAGTTATGTTAGCATATTCGCGTGATAACCAACCGATGCGCTAAATTTTACACAATAGAGCCCAACTAGAAAATCACCTGTGTTTGGGTCAAGCTTAGCGGTGTTCATGGTCTGGATGAGTTCGCCAAGGCTTTTCTTGTCACCATTCATCTTCCAGTTTCCACCGACAAAGAATTTCCGGCTCATGATTGCTCTTTAGTGCAGATTTCTCGGCCTTAGAACGATGCCACAGGTTTATAGGGTATACCAACTTGAGTAGAAGAGCAATCGTAATAGCACAGTTTGCTGTTTTTATAAACGTTGACCGAGTAACCCCTCCCCTAAACAAATTTGATTGGTTTATAGCAAAACGCCTTAAACAGTTTGGTCTGTGCAAACAGAGACAAGATTTTGCATGTTTTCATCCAATTGTTTACAAATGATATAAATGTAAAAAAATTAAGATAGATTTTCTGGATCATGTGAGTCATATTTCTAGACGTGTAGCCGTGTAATATTCATTACATTATAGCTCAAGACTGCCTCCAACAGGCCGTTTCCTTATGTTCTCCCTTTCCTTGTTAGCGAACCTTTAGAAAACTAGCACACAGATTGGAGGGTGTTCGATTTCAAATTTGCATAACCAGCATGCATTTCGCCTGAATTTGTTTCTCAATTGTGTACTGACATAAAACTAAGTAGATATACTAATACTAAACTGAACATGCGGTATCAAGTAATGTATTATTTTAATCATAAAATACACAGACAATAATTATATTCCTTGCACCATAGCATAGCTTTGTACGCATACTATATATACAGATGTCAGACATTTCTTCAGTCATGGAATATTTGCTCTTTTAGTATTTGTCCAGTAGGTTTCTTCTTTAGAAGAAGCCCCAGTTCGCATGTTAATATCAAATGTCCTCTCGGTCCTATGTGCATTGTTAAATGCATGAACCTGTCACAATCAGTGAGTTGTGTGCTTGTTATTCATGTGATTATCAGCGCACTCATGATAACAAATAAGAAACAAGCAGGTTTATGTAAGGAAACACCGGACTATTAAAAACCTGCATTTAGAAAAAAGACTAACGCTATCGTGTCATGTAATTTTGGATACAGACGTTCTACTAATGCAGATTCAAAGTTGCTCGTCAATCTTTCCACTAGAGGGAGTTATATCAATAGAAACAAATGGCGCTCAGCAAGACTAACCTTTCATAAAGAAAATCTGTATTTTAATTAAAATAAAAGTTATTTCATGATAAGTTGAAGTAACTTTAAATTTGATTCCTCACATATTTGTTGCTTCCCTTGTACTCCTCTCGCACTTCTATTGCAAGAAAAGTATATCAAGTATGTACATTTTATTTAGTGTAGTATAGTTCAGTATACTATACTATAGTATAGTATAGTATAGTACTGTATAGTTTAGTATAGTATTGTATTGTATAGTAGGCCTATATTTAATTGTAAACCATACGTCTTTGTAAACTAGGCTTCAGCAGAAAGTTGTGGTGAAACAATATTTCGATTAAAAGCTCATATCATAAATCTTTAAATAAAGGAGGGAACTTGAACCAATGAGTCGAGAATGGGTGGAGAAAACACTAAAACGCCGCTTGTATAACGAGTAATCAGCTAACGAAAGTACACACAAGTGCGGAATAACGGCTAGGAGCTACTTCCGCCCACACGAAAGATGGCGGCTCCCTTGATGGAGAATCTGTCGGAATCTTTAGGTTCCTCAGAAGCAGCGATTAGACTTATTCTTTCCGTTTTGATTGGTGAGTACAGCTTTTTTTCAGGAATGACAATAAACGGCTTGCTTACAATAATACACGGTTGGAAATGTGAAGATCTCCGATGAACTGCATATCCTCTGGCTAAACTCATTCAGCTAACGTAAGCTAGCTAGACAAGTACTCAACATCAAGCTCTCTGACTGAGATAGTGAGTGTACTGCAATACTAGTCAGTTGTAAGATAACGAACGTCGCAGTCAAGGTGAAGCCCGCGATGCCGCCATAGTCAATAACTCTAAATCAATGTATTATTATTTAGAAATTAGCCAACTAGTTAGTGCTTATTTTTAGCTAGGTTATGCCATTTGTAATTTAACGCTACTAGATAGTTGACTGCTGGTTAGCTGCAAGGTCGACTGCTGTTGAGTATGCTCAGTCAGCGACATTGATTAAAACTGAACTCTCTCTATTCCACTTTCGGGGGAGAGTGTGTGCTGTTATGATCTGTTATTGTTATCTATCAGTTATCTACCAGTCCTTGTATTTCATTGTTTACCTCTAATTTGCTTTGTAAACTTAGTCAACTTTGGGTCTGCCTCTTGAAAATAATGTGTTCTTGAAATAGGTTTAAAAGAGTACACGGGGTTCACATTACATGGTTGTCGTGAATGGGGACTGTCATGCTCTCAACTTTGCTCTGACACATCACATTTTAACATTCTCCTAACTTCAAGTCACGTTATGTTGTTGATGTTCAGCAATAGACATAGTGCTTGTTGCCAAATTCACCTATTTTTGTTTCCATTAGTCTAATAAATTGTATTGTCATGTTGGTTTGCTTTAATGAATAAACTGAGTATTAATTTATTAGTCTGTGACAATAATCAGATCGCCATTTTGAATTATTGTAGTCTATTAGTAGGACTTTTTACATTATACTGCAAGCTTCAGGCTAAAGTCAGGGCTTGTGACTGCTTTTTTCAAGGTTTCTTGGTAACTGAAATATACACATGATGCACCTAACCGAACCTGTTAGTATTGGGTCCACTGTGGGGCAGATTTTTTTATTTATTTTATCTTCAGTTGTTGTGGTGCCACAAGGTCATCTCAGCACCACAGTACTGTCAAACATGACTCATTCATGTTAAGTAAGTTGCTATGCTAACAATTTCTTTATCTGTCGTTACTACAGGTTACCCCTTTGCCCTGTTCTACAGGAGATATCTCTTCTACAAGCCCCCCACAGTTATTCACTTGTTCCACACCATCTCTGGACTGTGTCTGGCAGCTTTCAACTTTGGTGAGAAACAGAAGGCTGGAAGAGAGCATGACTGCTTGGGGTAGAGAGGGAGAGTAAATGCTTATTTTAGTTTTTCATTAGCCATTGCAACTGATCATCAAAATATGCTTTTCACATAGACTGTTTTCTGGTTTAGCAAATTACACTTAAAGTTTTGGAGAATGCCTGAGGTACCTATAGAGGTGTGTCATGGTTGGTTGGGAATTAGGCAATGATTTCCTTATAGTGATGTTGAAAGACAAATGAAGAGCACTGAGATGGAGGCGTGTGTGGTTTTTAAACCATGTGGGGAAATCAGTTTTTTCTAGTAATGGCCTGATAAAGTCTGTCTCTTGCCTTATACCATGCCCAAGCTCTACATGTAGACCTGCTAGACGTTTAGTATTCTTTGCAGCCTTGAGGTTTTCCTTCTTAAAATTGCACTGCAAAAGGAGAGAGCGAGAGAGAGCGAGAGAGAGAGAGAGAGAGAGAATTGATAGTGTATCAGGGCTTACTTGAACTGTTTTCTTACTTCTTAGAATCCTAATTCACTAAGATCGAATCCTGTGAAAAACAAGATTAAAGGAGTTTCCTTGGGCTACTAACACTTCTCATTGTTGTTGTTCTCCTGTTATGGCTGCATTTGGATGTTACAGCAGGTCGGTTGTCATGCTCGCTCCTTCTCTGTGTGTGTGTGTGTGTGTGTGTGTGTGTGTGTGTGCATGCCTCCCTTACTGTAATTTGCACCAGCTGTATGCTTTCTCTTTGTCCTGAACTGGGCAGGGAATGTATTGTTGTGTCACATCCAATCTTACAGGTTACACATGACTTTAGCCCCCACCAGTACACCCCCTTTTCTTACACTCTTTCTCTCTCTTTTTCTCAGGCACACAGCTCTATCACTCTGCATTATGTGTCATCATCCAGTTCTTGATGCTGAGGCTCATGGGAAGGACGGTAACCACCGTTCTGAGCAGTTTTACCTTTCAAATGGTGAGGTGCCTTTATCTTTCTTCCCCTCTTTCCACGTGCTTTGATGATGCATGACAGTAGCAACCAGCTACACTCTCTCTCTCTCTCTCTCTCTTATATATTTTCCCTCTTTAGATCTCCCTCTCTCGCTATCACCCCCTCACTGCAGTGGCTAAGGCATTGCCTACTACGGGCCTTTGTGCACATGCTTAGCTGCCTGTGTAGACAGCTGATGCTTCCGGGTTTCTTTAGTATGTTACCCCCTGTCCTCCTCAATTGATTTTAACTGATATCCAGTATTACAGATCCTACCCATCTTCCCTTTTCATTACCTTGTACCAGAACCAGAAGATATATAATAAAAAAATAAAATTAAAAATTAAAAAAATCCATCTTTCACCATGCCACACTACATGATGCATCATCAGACGTATAGGCTGGTTAATAGTATTGTTTAGCTATCTCTGCTTGATGCTATATTTCTTCTGTGCAGGTATACCTGTTGGCAGGGTATTACTTCACGGCTACAGAGGAGTACGATATCAAATGGACCATGCCCCACTGTGTTCTGGCACTAAAACTTATCGGTAGGTCGGCCTTATCACTCAGGAGGACTGTCCTCCCCCTCGCTGCACGCTGTGTTTTGCAATCATTCTTTATTTTACACACCAACCTTGTAATACTTCTCGAACCTTTAGATATCTACAGCAACTTCTAACATAATTAATAATACTCATTTAATAGCCTTTGCCTTGAAATGCCTTTTAATTGCTTATTTATCTATGTGTACAGTATTCATTCCCATAATCATGGCAATCCAAGTAACCATAATATGCAACTTGACTGACACCCGGTTGCATTTTTCTGATTTCAGGTTTGGCTTTTGACTACTATGACGGTGGGAAAGAACCAGTGAGTGTTTTGCCTATTTTATCATCGGTCAATCTACGCTTTACAACGTATTTATTTTCTTCTCTTAGTTTTTTTTTTTGTTTGTTTAATCTTGATGTCTGTGTTCATTTCCTTTTAATTCACCCCTGCCGGCGAATAGTTATTACATTGGCAACAGTCAAATAGCTTGTGGTCAGATGCTATCAGTGAAGACACCACACAGAGTTGGTTTATGTGTCTATTTGTCTGGGTCTGTCACTACCTCCTCTCTCTGACCGTCTATGCAAACTCAAAAAAAGCCTTCATAGTTTATGGCTACATCCATTTAGTCTATTTTAGTTTCCATCCAATCAAGATTTTAGTTTTAGTCTATTCAGTAGTTGGCTGTATTGCTGCTGATAACACATCCCCCTATCTGTTCTACAGTTGCGCAATGCTAGTACATGGTGCAAGTTTGTAACATTGGCAGCCTCATCATGTGTGTCAAAGGTCTGCTGGATATCAATAGGTTCCTGACTATTTTAGATAAATGTCACGGGGGTGCACACACGCCAAAGCAAATTGCTTTACTGCGCGTGTGATATGCCAGTTGAGAAATTCTTTGTGGTATAAATGCGTTTATGATCTAGTGCTGACGTTTTCAATGGGCCTTAATTACTTAAAAGCCTTTGCGTGGCAATTTCATACTAGTTAGGCAACTCCAAGTGCGTTCAAATGCCCAATGTGTTTCCTTCCTAATTTTTTTGACAAACTGTTTCATCATTTCTCTCATTATGACCCCTCTCTCTCTCTTCCAGTCCGAGTTAAATGCAGAGCAGCAGAAGGCAGCCCTCAGGACCGTCCCCTCTTTGCTGGAAGTGTGTGGCTTTTCCTACTTCTACGGCGGCTTCCTGGTGGGCCCCCAGTTTACACTGCGCAGCTACCAGAGTCTGGTGGCAGGGGAGCTCACAGACAACCCTGGCCATCCGCCCAACAGGTAGAGCACGGGAGAGACAGAGGAGGTCTGAGAGGGCTCGGTGATGGAAGTACAGGGTCACATTGTCAGCAAAGATTGCTTTGTAATTGAGGAATGGAGAGAGAAAAAAAAAGAGGAAAGATTGACAGATGAACGTCTTCGCTAGTCACCTGTCATTTTGTCCAACTCAGCTGCCTGCTGTTAACTTCGCTCCTCTCTCCCTGTCGGCAGCGTTCTCCCTGCTGTGAGGCGGTTCTCGCTGGGTCTTCTCTGCCTATTGATCCATGCCATATTCAGTCCGTATTATCAAGACAGCTACTTTCTGACCGACGAATACGAGGTGAGTGGAGTTGGTCTGAATGACCCCATTTGAGCCAGGTGGCATCGCTTGGGTCACCGTGTGGAATGTCAGGCCCCCCCCCCGTTCCCCTCTGTTCCATGACATGCCTCTCTGTCTCCCCAGGCCCAGCCCTTCTGGTACCGCTGCGTGTTCATGCTCCTTTGGGCCAAAGTTCTACTCTACAAATACGTCTGCTGCTGGGTCATCTCTGTGAGTAGACTAGGGAGCCAGCCAGTTCTGGTCACATGAACTCTTTTTGGATTTAGTCCCACTAGATGGTGAAACAGTTACCTATTTGCAGCTTACCTGTTTGCCACCTGAAAAACACTCAATCACTTTGCATAAATACTGACTCGCATGTACGCGTGTTAAAAACGAAGCAGCGATCAGTAGGAACCTATCCTTGCATACCTGTCATTTTTGGCACACCCTGATCCGTTGAATTACATAAAAGCTCAGTAAATCAGGTATAGGCGTTTATTTGCAATTAGAAATGTTTGTGACGTGTGTGTTTTTTGTCTCACAGGAGGGCGTGTGTATATTGTCTGGACTGGGCTACAATGGGAGGGACGAGAATGGGCAGCACAAATGGGACGCCTGCGCCAACATGAAGGTGTGGCTGTTTGAGACCACGCCTCTCTTCACGGGCACCATCTCCGCGTTCAACATCAACACCAATGCATGGGCAGCCAGGTCAGCTTCCTCCCTAATGGGATACCACAGGGCCAAACCAAGCTACTGCAGGGCCACACTATTAAAAAAAAACAACTAAAAACACAAGCGAGGAAATAGCACGTACTACTCAATGGTTAACAGGCTTTTTGAAAGCTCTTGTGCCTACTATCAAGGTTAGAGATTTATCGTTAACAGAAAATGCGTTTGTGCATTTTGGAGCATATTTGTGTGATGGCCTGATGGAGGTTTTCACTGTAGATATTTTTTATCAATACATGGTGTGATTGAAGGGACGTTTCTAAATGGAAATGTTTCTGTTGGTTGTCCAACATGCTAAGCAGGTCAGTGTATTTATAGTGGAGTGGAATATGCTTCAGCGATGTATGATCCCCATGGCACACATTCAGGTTTAGACCGCTATAGGGTCTTCATATCAGTTTAACTCTTTAGCCCAGCCTTTAAACAAATGTACACATTGATCAGATTGATTCAGTGTGTAATGGGTATTGCGTCGTGATTTTCTAACTTCTCTTCTTGTGTATTTGAAGAACACGATTGACTTAAAGTGCTATTAAGGAATGTCACACTTGGTGTTCTCAATGTTACACATGCATGTAGCATTCTAAATATTGTGGTAGTGGCTTAGTGGCCATCTATTCTGTATGCTGATGTAATTTATAATTTGAAGGCTGGTTATCCGGTTTACAAAACTCAGCATGCAGTCTAACTTGACTGGCTCCCCTCTGCAGGCATGTGTTCAAGCGGTTGAAGTTCCTGGGCAATAAGATCGTGTCTCAGACGGCCACGCTAGTCTTCCTGGCAATCTGGCATGGCCTGCATTCTGGCTACATCCTCTGCTTCTCCATGGAATTCATCATCGTCAACGTGGAACGACAGGTAACCATGGGGACAGGGGGCGGGGGGGTTGGACTAGGGGATTGGGGATTTCACGCCAGGTATCTGATGTTGTTGTTTTTCTTAGACCTCAGAGGCAATTTTTTACATCTGTGTCTGAGAGTCTGTTGCATGCAGATTATTTTATCGATCACTGTACAATATTAAAAGGTGGAAAAAGCGTTTTTCTGATTGAATGAGTTATATCAAAGTTTGTATATATATTTTCCCCTGTTTCATAAGTCAAACCTGAATCTTTTAATGCATTATCCACTTGTTCTACTCTCCTTCTGTTCATGAAGTAGACAATTTATTACAAATTTATCACTGTCGATTTTTAGCAACTATTGCTGACAATGTGAGCTTTTTTTAATTGTTTTCTCTATCAGGCTCAAGCATTGGTGAGGGACAGTCCTTTGTTGACTAAAGTGGCCAACAGTCCCCTCTACCCCCTCATCTACGTATTACAGCAGTTCTTTCATTGGCTCTTCATGGGCTACCCCCTGGTGGCATTCTGCCTATTCACATATGACAAATGGCTCAAGGTAAAGAGAAATGATGTACACTTAACAGTGTTTACTTAATCAGAACATCTCATTAAAAGTCGCTTTAAATTGTTTTCTGCTTTAACGTTTGTCTTTCTCCCTCTTTTTCATAGGTGTATTCGTCAGTCTATTTCTGTGGCCATATATTCTTTCTAACAGGATATTTAATAATACCACACCTCCGGAAGGTGCTGGTACCTAGGAGAGAACAGCCCGATAAAAAGGAGGACTAAAATTGTATGGTGAATATACATCGCTCTAATTAACTGATCTATTCTAGTTGCATGGTTTTAACAGTTTATAAATATGGCTTAGGTTTAGGGTCAAACCACAATATGAACACCCATTTGCAGTAATACATTTCCTTCTCCCTCCCAGGTCTCTATGGTTGAATATCATCCCAGGATGTGATTGAAGGGAACTGTGACTTTAAATGAGGGCCAGAACAGAAAATATTTTAAGGCCTTTAGCAATATATATATAGAGATATATATATATATATACATATATATATTATACGTTCATGTACAAATTTCTTTCTTTTTATTTTTGGTGTTTTGTGTGGGGAGGGTGGTTTTTTGGAACCTTGGGAGTAAAGGGTACAGGAATGACCATGTGCCACGAGTAATTGTGAGCCAACCAGGGTTTTTTTCGGATATTTTTTTAAGACATGTAGGAGGGATACACAGAACTTGAGACTGAAGTGTTGCGTACACAGAATTGCACTTACCACTCACAGGTGTGAGGTCTTTGGATGGCTCTGGAATAAGATCTCATTACAGTCTGGACCCAAACCTGCCCTCGTCTAATGGAGAACCTGACAAGGGCCAAGGTTCCGGCACAACAGAAATGTATTTGGCACTTTCAAATGTAATAATACTACATGCATTTTGTTTCTTGGTAGGAAATGGGGTGGGTGGGGTGGGTGGGGGGGGGGTGACTGCTGCTTTGACGTTAATGATAGTACTCAACGGGGATTTTCTTATGAACATCATTTCCCAACACTCATGAATACACTGTAATACACACACTGTACACATCAACACTCAACTCAAAATGGCCTTGTATTTCAATGAATGTTTTTACATTTATTCTGAGTTGCATTTCATTTGTGTTTCTATTTCATTTTTGTGAAGGAAGACTTGACTATAGCTATTCTAGGTTTGTTGATAAAAGACTTTTGTAGCATTGAACAAGCTTCCATGAAGGGATTTTGAGTTTGCTCCTCTTCATTGGCCTCTATATTGAGGACTTTTTTTCCACCTTCCATCCATCTATCCATCCATCCATCCACCCATCCTTATCCATTCACTCCTTCATTCTTTACTTTTGTCTCATCATCCAAATCTGCCCCTGCCCTGGTGATCTGAGAGGATCCCTTCAGCAACGACGGTAGCTTTACCTGACCTGCTCAAAGGCTATGTGGAATATACAGCATCTATTGCTGATGTTGTCCGATACTCTTGGTTGACTTTACTGGGACAGGGCTTCTTTGGGATTCAGTAGTTGTCTGGAGTATGACTGCAACTGGAAGCAAAAACGACAAACCAACAAAAAAAACAACAAAAAAAAAGTTTTTTAATATTGCCACTTTTGTATTGAGCGATATTCACCATTCCAACAGGACCAGTGGTTTGCACTCTCCCACAACCTTATTGTAGTTGGTACAAGATGGATGACATGTTCTCCCTGGTAATGGGAAAGATTGTGGTTGGATTTTGAGAACTTATAAACTGTGTAGGAAGGTGTGACTGCTGCCCTTTCAAATACAGAGAAACAGTGGAAGAGCAGCTCCTCACTGTAGCAACAACCCATTTTAATAATATTTATACATAGTGGTAATAATTAATTAATGTGGATTAATTGTTATTCCAGAGACAACTTTTTTGCCTTATTGCTACCAAATGTACAAACGGAAAGAAAATGAAAAAAATAATTTTAAATAAACTTTTTTGTAATGTTCATTAAAATGCTGGATTTTAAGACAAAATTGAGTTGGCGTGTGTCCATGCTTTCCTTTCAAACCTTTCTGGATGAAACGGTCAAAGGTGGTAATATGACGTCATTTTGCAGTCTTAACAGAAATGTTGTATAAGGAAAAGTAAAGTGTCGTGACCATAAACTGCCATTTCAGAACAACAGCCACCAATAGAAATGTATGTGCTAAAATGTGTAAGTAATCCTTATGTTTGGGACTTACTCCCATGCGGTGTCTGTTAAGAAGAAACAGCAATTTGGAGAGTGATACGGTGGGGGTCTGAGCGAGAAGGCCAGGGGGTGGGAAAGAGAGAGAAGGACGCAGTGTGGGCGGGTTAAGAAACACCGAGAGGGAGTGTACGTCAGCGTAATATTCCCGTCTTTTTCCTCTTAGCCAACGACGTCTGCCGAAAACAAGGGCATCAGTCCGAGGATATTCGGTTTGTCTCGCAGTCTTTTAACAAGGTGAAGCAGTGAAATTGAAAGCATTACCAAGAGGAGAGCGGTTGCATCAACCTCCATTACCTGTGGTTTTGTTTTCTGTGCCGGCGGGGGATAGCCGAGCTGCAGGGGCGTGAGAGGCGGATGCTGCGAGAGCAGAGTTGGGTACCAAAAGCATCACACTCATCACGGTAATGTGACATCGACAGCTGCTCGCTTCAGTTTTTGATAGTAGTATCCTCCATGTCTGCGACTATTTTTTTTTTCTCATGGTCAGAATTTCTACTGTGCATGCGAAGAGTTATCCCTCTAATTCCGGTCGTTTGTGGATTTAAAATCGATTGATTTCTGTCGCACATAGCCTAAATCACAGCGTTTGGCCTAAGCTTGGTCTCATTTGTACAATTTTCCATGTTTTTCTGTGAAAATTCTGCAGCGGCACATTGCATTTGGAGCAGGAGTACGTTTTTCTGAAAACCGGACTCAGCCTACATAGTAGAACGGGCCTATTTGCCACTAAAATTAATACCATATAATTTTTTTAATTCGGTGTCAACCTAGTACTAAGGATTTGAATTAGACAATATATTTAGGCCAACGTGTGAACATGCAGAAACACATTATTTCAAACTATAGACTTTGTACTGGGACATGGTACGTGCATGCTGCATAGGGCCTCTTTATGGGTAATCGAAACAACAGATATTTAACATGTATTATATTAACTTGACGTTGGGGCATTAGAAATACATTATCATTTGATTTATAATGTAATTATAATGCCAAACAATTTAACCTATTAGTTTCACATGACCATTCTTTAGCTGTGCAAGACCATTAGGCAAACAGTGGAGTATAGGACCTGTGCAGAGGTCGTAGGAAAGCCATAGTAATAGGCCTACATACATAAATCAATTAATATAAATCGTGAAGCTTAATCACTGCAAATTACATTTTTGTTTTTTTTAGTTTCACCAGTTTCTGTCTCTGTCTGTTCTGTCGTTCCTCTTTAGCTGTCTCTTTAGGTGCTGATCTGGTAATGCATGTATTACTCCCTGTCCCCCCTCCTCCTTTCTACCTTTCCCTTCCTGCTTCAGATGGACAGAATGAGTTTTCTCTCCTTCCTTCTCCTTTGCTTGACTTCAGTTGCCAGTGGCAACAAAGGTCAGTTCCTTTCCCTTTGACTGTTAATTGTGAGTCCTGCGATAATTGTTTTCATTGCCATGGGAGCACATGACAAACCTGTGTATGTGTCCATTAAACTCTCTATCAATGGATCACCCTGGCTGCTCATTAGGAGCTGATGGATTCTATCTCGCTCACCCTCCCTGGCTTAATCAAGTCATAATGTATGGTTAGGCTATACATGACATTGTGTGAATACGGCCAATTCTCATAGATCCTCATTATCATCATACCTTTATGTATGTATAAAGCTTATGGCTTATATAATTTATTTCCTGTTGTGTCTATTTAGTTGTAGTCCCAGTGTTTGTGTTTGTGTGTGCCTTTAGTATTGTGACTTTATCAATGTGATAAATTGATCTTTCCAGACATAGCAATTTTTTTTTATTACTGATCCCCATGACTCAGATTGGACCCGATTTTTTGATGATATTCAAGGTCTAGGAAGAAGGTGAAACGGTACGTAGAGAAAGTGTCAAAGAGGGAGACGGAGAAGAGGAAAGGAGGAAAATCGTGGACAGACAAAGGGGAAGTGAAAGTGAAAGAGAGGCAACAGAAGAACGCAGGATGACAAGGGGAAGTGGTTTAGGCGGTGACAGGATAGGACACAGGGTTTGACCTGGCGTAGGAGATCAGGAAACCAACGGCACGTGTCGCAGAAACAGACCGGCGAGTAAGGACAGAGGAGGGAGGAAGAGAGCAACAGACAGTTTCATGTGACATCAGGCATGGAAGAAGGGGGACTCATGAGTGAGAGATAAGAATGTTAGGCCACTGTGACTTGTGGTGGAGGGTTGGAGGAGGAGGAGGAGGAGGGGCGGTGCAAAGGGATATTGAGTGTGAAAGATAGAGTGACAGAGGCAGGCGGAGCGCCAGGGAGAGAGAGAGCGACGCTGGGATGTCTCTCGATCTGTAATCCTGAGTGTAATCCACAGCCCTGATGCTCAGATTAATACTATATTTCAGTGGAATGGAGAGAGGGAAGAGAGAAAAGGAGGGAGGAGCGGGTTGAGTAGAAAGGAGAGAAAGAGGGAGATATGCAGGGAAACAGGGACAGGGATAAATGGCCAAAAACGGGCCAGAGGGGGTGATTGGGGAAATGGAGAAGCATTAGAATCGGCCTGATTCTTGAGGAAGGAGAACGGGGGTATAGCTGTCATTGAAGGATTCATTTCAACTTCCAGGATACCCGTTTTCTCATCGTACCCTCGTCTCATGTGAAGAAGAAAAAACACTGTCCAAACGTATTAAATGGATGCTCTAGAGGGTTGTCTGTATCCGAGTAATTGCTAAAAGGAGAAGTGTCGTTGTCCTTCACCAGCACCAGGGCGAGTGAGAGAGGCAAAAAGATGGCCTTCAGCTTTTGTTTTGGTTTGTGATTGTTGGAGTCTAAAATCGCCATTCCTTCTGGCTCATTAACTTACCCTTTGATTGATAGGAATGAACATTTTGGAGACTAATGAATAATTAATTTGCAATTAGAGGTGATTCACAGCAAACCTTCACTGTTTGATTCTGACATACAGGCTTTTTTCCCCCTAGTGTGATGTGCCCATGGAAGCTGTCTTTTGGCTTTCTGATTGATACGTGCAATATACTCCCTCCCTGTGTGATAAGGGGAAATCTGGTGTGGTTTAATTACACTGCCAACAAGCACAAGGTGTGGTGTGACACAGGGCTTTTGAGTGCGTCTATGTCTGTGGTTGTGCACGTGCAGACAAGAGTGAACAAACTGTTAATTTGTGATCGCACATGTTATAAAAATGTGTACCTGTGCGCACACAAACACACTCAAAATGTCCTCTCACCGAAATGGGAGGTTAAAAATAGACACGTTGTTCTTTGCTAATTGCTCTATTTAACCCAAAGCCTCCCTTGGTCTCCCCCTGTGCCTCTTAGCCAATAAGCATAAGCCATGGATCGAGACGGAGTACCAGGGGATCGTCATGGAGAATGACAACACCGTTCTGCTCAATCCGCCACTCTTTGCCTTGGACAAAGACGCTCCACTACACTATGCAGGTAACAAACCACGGAAGGTGATATTTCAAAGAAAATCTGACCCACTGTGAATACATTATTTGAAATGTAAAAAAAATGAAATCAGCTTAGAAACGTAGTTTCATATGACAATATGACAATAGCACGTGATTTCTCACATCCATATGCTCAAACAGGAATTAAATGCAGCACACTTTTATTGAAAGAAGGCCATTACCAAAGGCGTTGGGAAAAATGTTTCAATTTGGATTCAGTTCACTATTTTTAGAGCATCACAGAGTCGTTGTGTAACCCAACCCCCGGTTGCAGCAGCCGTCAGCATCATTCTACTCTACAGCGTGCTGAAATGAGATTAGGACGTCTTTATTGGGACCGTTTAGAGTTTATTCAGGGAATAGTTTCTGCTCTTTGGAATCCTGCCAGTTTCCCTAACACCACTCATGGGGTTCACTGATAATGGAATTGGTGTATGACAGCACTGAAGAGTGATCATGGAATGATTTAGTAAGCAAGTTAGTTCATGCAGTATGTAATATATGTACAATCGGATTGTTTGGTGAACCACGTACCACTTCTGTAGTTGCCCTAGAGTCCAGGGCATAGACAGTGTGGTTGGATGCCATTCTCATAAGTCTTCAACATAGTGAGGTGAGATGGTAGTCTTATATAGCGAGTTCAATCCTTGCATTTGGGGAACGTTGGACATAATGTAAGATTTGACATGGTATTTTGTCTTTTCCAACTCTCCCCTAATGTCGCATCCCTTAGGTGAGATCTGTGGGTTTCGGGTGCACAACGGTCCGTCTGGATCCGGCTCGGTCCAGTTCGAGGCTGTGGTTCTGGACCGTTCCACCGGGGAGGGCCTGGTGCGCTCCAAAGAACCTCTGGACTGTGAAAGCCAGCGGGAGCACAGCTTCACCATCCAGGCCTATGACTGCGGAGAGGGGCCAGACGGAGTGAACAGCAAGAAGTCCCACAAGTAAGACAGATATGCTGAACAGAGCCTTTCCCTCCCACAGCTCCAACGGGAGTGTTTGAACTGACGTTGCAAGCATATTGGCAGTAAAGCAATTTATCGTTTAAAAAAATATTATGCGGTGTTATATTCATTTTGTAGTCTAGTTCATTAGTGGTGCGATAAAACTAGAAACGTCTTCATTCTCATTCTCAATCGTTCTTCTGTCTCCTTTTCATTCGATTTTTTTCTCTTACCTTATGCTTTCTTCCTCCCACTCCCTCATACCTCGTCCCTCAGGGCCACCGTGCACGTGCGTGTGAACGACGTCAACGAGTTCTCTCCTGTGTTTGTGGAGCGTCGCTATGAAGCGTCGGTCCCCGAGGGCCGTCTGTTTGACCGGATTGTGCGCGTCGAGGCCCTGGACGCCGACTGCTCTCCGCAGTACAGCCAGATCTGCTTCTATGACATCATCACACCCAATGTCCCCTTCGCTATTGACAACGATGGTGAGACAAAGACAGAACACTTAATGAAACCCTATCACCCTTATAAAGAAGTACAAGACGGACCAAAGACGTTGACCTCAATCCACATTATTTGCTTCGGGCTGTGTTCTTTTGTATTTAAAAAGGCAGTTATTATGTAATTTGTATGTATGTTGTATGTTGTTTGTATGTATCTTGATATGGATAAACACCATATTAGAGCATATTTTCTCAGTCATGGATATGACACATTGATTCTGACACCAAGCAGTTAACTTCACTCAGAGGTAGATACCTACTGTTTTTGAAAAGAGAATGTGTGTGGGTGAATGGTTGTTCAATAATTTTCCGCATAAGCGTTGCTGCAGCAGGTTACTTTGGCTTTTCTAGGCTTTGACCATTAATATTGTGATGGAGCATAAATTTGAGCTCAAATGCCTTGTATACCGGCTGAGAGATGGAGGACTTTGAATAATACAGCCACAGCCTGATTGAAGCCAATTGGCCCTGAATAGCGGATATTTCAATTGGCCTTCTTATGCCATGACTTTGCAGAACTATATTCGATCGGTATGATGTCGTAGAGGACAGGAAGATCCTCAGTTATTTGGATCAGGTTCAGATCAAGCAGAGAGGCCCTTTGTTTTAGCCAGGATCAAATGTTTTATGGTTGTCATTGCCTATTTTGTTTCATCCCTTAGTCTCTCTTTCTCTCTCTTTTCTCTCTCTCTCTCTCCCTCGCTCTCTCTCTCTCTCTCTCTTTTTGTCTTTTCCTTTTCTCTCTCAGCCTGTTTTTCATCTTCACTCAAAGCTAGTGAGCTGCTTTAGCCGGCATCAAGCACTTTACGGTTGTCATTGTCTGTTCTATTTCTCTCGTTTTGTTTCACTTTCTTTCACTGGCTTTTTTTTTTATGTCTGTTCCTTTTCTCTCCGCTTGTTTTTTCTCATTCATACTCACAGTTAGTAAGCTAATGAGCCTGTCGACCAGACCGCACTGATACGCTCTTCCTCTGTCTTTGAAAAGAGGAAGATGACTTTGCTTCACACAATTTTTTTCTGCAGATCCTCTTCACTTGTTTACCCTTTTTTAGATTGAATAGAGAATGCCAAGGGGGTTGTGAGTGTTACATAGATGGGAGGGGTTTACTAAAATAGGAAATTAGTCACACTGTGTTTTTGAGTGTATGTGTTTTGTTGCTGCAGTTCATGACTAACCTCCTATTTGCTCTACACTTTCTCGCTCTTTCTTTTTTCCTCTCTCTCTCTCTCTCTCTCTCTCTCTCTCTCTCTCTCTCTCTCTCTCTCCCCCTCCCTCTGTCTCCTAGGTAACATAAAAAATACCGAACCATTGGATTCCAAGCGTCAGCGAGTTTACACCTTCTGGGTGACCGCCTTTGACTGTGGGAAGAACCGCGCACAGGCCGACGCCCAGGTCGTTGTCACGGTCAAACCGTCCTGCAAACCCGGCTGGATCGGTAATCAATAACACCAAATGCATCTCCTCGGCCCCTTATTCACTGCCTTGAATAAATCACCTGCTCAGTGGGAAGAGAGAGAGAAAAGGGGCCTTAGCATCGCACTGGGAGATAGCCATGGCTTCAACAGGAAAAGCGTTACCTGTTAAGATTACTATGAGAGCTGGTTTGTGCACATTCCATGCATGGCGGGGTCAGAATAGAGTGAGACCCACCATGATCAAAGCAACGAGGAATTCTTTCAATCGTCAGGAAAAAACGTGACATGTAAATCTTTTATAAAACAGCCTAATGCTGCAGTTTATATTAGTGTGTCAGAGAGTGTAAGGATTCATTAAGTCAGGAAAAAATGTGGCATGTAAATCTTTTATAACACAGCATAATGCTGCAGTTTATATTAGTGTGCCAGAGAGTGTAAGGATTCCATAAGTCAGGAAAAAACATCTACATTGCAATATGTTGAAATACAGCGCTATGCCTAATGCCACAAGCTACGTTTGAGTGTCAAGACTGCCAATGGGAGTTGAAACAATAACTCTCTATGTGATGTTCAGGATGGACCAAGCGTGTGGAGTACACTCCGGGATCAGGGAGTGTGCCCCTGTTCCCCAGCCTGCACCTGGAGACCTGTGAAGAGACTGTGTGGAACATCCAGGCCACCGTAGAGCTTCAGACTGGACATATCGGGAAGGGCTGTGACCGAGACAGCTACTCGGATAGATCTGTGCGTCGCCTGTGTGGTGAGTTCCTGTAGAGGTTCAAATACTGGGATCTATTATTGGAAAATCTCTGAAGGTTCAGTGTGATTTAGTGAATTGCTGGTTGGTTGGTTCACTCCTTTCTCCTGTCATCTTTCTGTCTCAGGTGCCGTCAGAGGCGAGGTGGATCTGCTTCCACCCCCATCTCCAGCAGCCAATTGGACGTCTGCCCTCCCCACGCTCCCCTCTTCTGATTCGTCCCTGGTGTTCTCCTTTAACGGATCCACCCATGTTGCCGTGGTACCTGACTCAGTCGTGTCAGCCGTGTCAGGAGACCACTTCACCCTCCAGCTGTGGATGCGAAGGGGCGGGGCAAACACCCAGCCACCAACCACTCAGGCCAAAGGAAACCGCAGAGAGGAGGAGACTATTATGTGCAGCACTGTCAGGAATGGTCAGTTACATCAGCCAACACATACTATTTACTCAGTGACTTGACATGAATTTACTTAATACTACTTGATTTATGTTTTCTTTTCTTTTTTTTAACTAAATCTAAGCTGTCAGATTGAGGACACATTATCACATAAAGGGGTGGGGCTTTTTGCAGGTTTGGCTGGCGGGGGGCAGGTGTCTGTAGTTGGGAAAGCTCAGTCGAGGGGTTTGTATCTGGGAGAGGCTTTGGATGGGAGGAGGAGGAGGAGGGGAATTAATACTTAACCCTGCCACTTCATCAAGGATTAGCTCCGATGGCGTGACTAAATGTATGCAGATTGAATGTCTGAATGGGGGAACATTCCATTTGTTTTGCCTCTATTTATGACTTGATAATTAACAGTGTCAGACTTCATCCTTAATAACAGTATCGCTAATGCTGTTTGTTTTCTCTGGTCCTAAATGTTCCCCCTCTCTCCCTCTGTCTCTCTGTCTCTCTCTCTCTCTCTCTCTCTCTTTCTCTGGACGTCAGATGACTCCTTCTCCCATTACTCCCTGTCCGTCCACGGCTGCCGCCTATCTCTCTTCTACTGGCCCGACGTCTCTGCTGCACGTCCCGTCAAGTTCTTGTGGAAACTGGAGCAGGTACTGAGGGAACGGCTGGGAAGTGGGAGGTCCTCAACTACACTCTCCCTTCTCACATATTCCTTAGAATACAAGCTACCTTAAGTAATTGAATACCTATATATATATATATATATATTGATACTAAAGGCCTTAAAGTTCGTATATTATAGATAAAGAAATCTTGAAGTCCTGCCCACTTTAAATTATACAGGAATGTTGGCATACTCCGATCAACACAGAGTCTGTTTTACTTTCCCCAAAGCGAGTGGTATAAAAATCACACGCAGACATAGACGCAGTTTTGGGTGAGGGTTGTCTGAGGGCAGTTAAGTGGTGTAAATGGAACCACTGGTCCCAGACAGATTAAACTGGCTGGGATTAATAGTGCGACAAGCTGATATAGATTAGATTTGGTCAATTCCCCATGCTCCCTTAAATTTCAGCCTGTATAGCCTTCCCGGTGCATTTGTCTTCCTGTTTCACTCTGTCTACTCATGCTCTTGCTAATTTTAAAAGGCCAGGCTAAAGTGGGTTATAGTTTGAAGAATTATTTAAGGCAATGATAAACACCTAAAACTAATTTAAAAACGAGACAAATTAGAGCTAGCCCGACCTCCAATCTTTTCTCGCGCCTCTCCTTCTGACAGGTGTGTGACAGCGAGTGGCACCACCTGTCCCTCAGCGTCCAGTTCCCCTCTGTGACTCTGTACGTCGACGGCGTAACCTTTGACCCCGCCCTCATCCACGACAACGGCGCTATCCCAAACCCTGTGCCGCACCAGCGCATGGTCATTGGAGCTTGCTGGGGTACAAACACTTCACAATGTCACTCTCTTCATTCAAACCACTTTCTTTAGAAATAAAGATAAAAACTTAAATTACTGCAAACATTTTTTTTTTTGCACCATGTCGGGCAACATCAATCCTCGCAGGCGTGCTAGCATTATCACGAGTCCATTAACTCAAGTTCAGGTTTCATTTAGTAATGGACAATTCAGCCGTAAAACATGCGCATCATTTAAGCTAGTAATATGTTTCTGGAGATGCGGTGAGTCGTTGCCAGCTATTAATACCACTGGCTTATCAATTATTCAGATGGACAGAACAACAGGCAGGCCAGACTGTTAGCCTGACAGTTACACCAGCGCTAATCACTAAAATGGGACAGTCTGTCTGCCAATTAGCACTGGCAAACGCACACGCACACACTCCGACATAGACGGCTGAAGGCTAGCTGCTGTCTGCGTGGTACCAGCTGCTTGTAGATAATGAGGAGATTATACAGATCTTTGAAAAACTTGCACTTTTTTTTTTCTAGCATCTCACTTTTTTCCTCTTTATCCTGTCAATCATTACTTTCTCCCCAAAACACTTTCTCTTACCCTTTCCTTCTCACTTCCCCTCCCCTCTTACTCGTTCTCTCCATCACTCTCTTTCTCTCATTCCCTATTTTCACCATACTCTTTTGCTCTCTATGCAGAGACAGAAGAGAAAGAAAAGGAGATTGTTAACAACACTATCACTGAGGCCAAAGACACAGGTGACTTCCTCGTTCAATCTGATATTCTGTTTCTATAAGTGTAGATTGTGTGTGTGTTTGCCATATCACTGTGCTTCTCTGTGTGCAATGCACTGTGAATGATGTTATGTTGAGAAAGCGTTCCATGGTTCCATACGTGCTTGACTTTGGGTAAACAGTGTGGTTTATGTGTTGATAAATTTAGTTGGTTTTTTTTTGTGGTCAAGTGTTTTCACGCATGTCTTCTTCCCTGCTTTACAGGGAAGTATGTGGGTGGTTACCGTGGCCTGTTGTCGGGGGTGACGGTGCGTCCAGGGAGCGTTGAGCCGCACAGTGTGGTAGAGTGTCTCTATGCCTGCAGGGAGGGACTGGACTTTGGAGACCTGGAGACTCTGGGCTCAGGAATGAAGGTAACCGCACAGCTGCAGCACAAAGACAGAGCTTTTATGGACGTCATAAATAGTGGCTGCACTTACTTTGGAAAGGGCCATGGAATTTATAAGGATTAAATAACATCCTTTCATAGTTTTTAAATCAGATTTTTCTGAATGTAAGATCTCTTTCCTTTCCTTTTAATGAAAGTAGCCAGTCAATCTCAACTTTATTTAACCTTAGTAGTTAACTTGCTTCAGTTGCTTGCCTCTTGGGGCTATTTGAATGGCGCGATTTCTCGGTGAGCCTGCTACCTCAGTTGTAAACAACACCTGGTTGGATGAACTTTGCCCCTGCAGGTCCATGTGAACCCAAGCCAATCCGTGCTGGTGCTGGAGGGAGATGACATAGAGAGCTTTAACCGTGCCGTGCAGCAGGTCACCTACAGGAACTCTCTTCGCTTTGCCACCCCAGGGGTCAGACCCCTCAAACTCACCACTTCCCTCAGGTAAACACACTGAGTACACACATTGATTGTACACACACACACCCACACACATACTTGTTTAAGTTATTCAAAATTGACTATTTCAACAGCCCCTGTTTACAGTGGTCTGAGTGCTTTGTTAGGAGGTGGGGTTATCTGTGAAACGTTGTTGTGTACATTGACCTTGCATTGCTTCTCAGTTAATAGAAGTAGATATTTAGACTTTGCCTAGGCAATATCAATAAGGCCTGGTAAGGTCAGAAAAACAACATTATGTGGCACATTTGTGACACCAGAGATTAACTGGTTGACATCTCGTCTCTAATGTAAGGTCCTGTCTGATAGTAACCTGTACCCATTGGGTGACCTATGCACTTGTTTAAATGAACAGATAGCGATCTGTTGCTAAGTGGATCCGCTAGTTGATGGGAAAGTGTGAAAATGGAAAGCCAGTTTCCAGGTCAACAAACTGGCACTCTGTGAACAAGTTTTTTTTAGGGGCTGTTGCAGGTAAATGAAATATGAATGCACCTTGTAAAGTGCATATGCTGCATGTTCCATGATTCATTCTCTGGTTTATACTGACCTCAGAAGTTCTTAGTATATCTCTCTGGCACAGAGACAAACAGACGAAGCCTACAGACAAATTATATTTTTGTAGCAGTTTTTTTCCCAGATACGTCTTAATGTCAGGTTGTTCATTAGTGGCTCTTTAGTTTTTAAGATCCAGATGATTTCAGGTCAGGAGGTTGTCTGTCTGGTTGTGGTAAACTCTTAAGTTGTATTCAGGGCTAGACATTCAGCATTGTTGTGGTGTGAGTGTGTTAGCGTGTTACTGTTTTTAAGCTTAGACCAGCCTAAGGTCAGGAGTCCAAGCAGATGGCTGAACAGCAGACTCTCCTGGATGAGCTGAAAAAAAACCAGCTGCTCACTCACATTAGAAAGCGTATAACTGCCAAAAATGAAACACGCACACCCAAACACAGTTCCATGAATATATACAACACACGTCGCCAAACGTCACTGAGCAGTAAAGGCACTTTTAAATTGTCAAGAGTATATTGTAATGCTATCCATCAAATATAATATAAGTAATAATAATAATAATACATTTTATTTTGGGCGCCTTTCATGACACCCAAGGACACCTTACAGGGCATAAAACAACATTAGACGGCAAGTTAAAAACGCTAAAGAGAATAGTAAAACAATG
>JAVQIZ010193226.1:0-12764 GCA_036023535.2 Galaxias brevipinnis | reverse complement strand
GATGCTGATAGTCAAAGAGGTCCCAGAGGTACGGGGTCTTGTAATTATCCATTGTGATATTGATAGTAGTGTTATTCATCTTTGGATGGGATGTGTTGTTGACAATGTCCATACTTACTAAAATAATCGGTGTCCTTACTGATAAAGAGATGAACAAAATGCAAAATTATGTAACAGTCACTGCACCGGCATACAGAACATTTGTCTTGAATGTGGGGCTTAGTAGGCGTACCTTTCACATATACTGTAGACTAATCACAGGGTTTTACAGGATATTGTATTATTTAAACATTTTCCCAACAAACTAACACTAAAATACATTATACAAATATGATAGCCTACTAATTCTAAAATGTAATACTAAACTAGCTCCTTTTTAAATTAAGCCCTCTGCTATGGAAATTAGGCTGTGGTCGAGTATATGCATACGTAACTTCAATATCACAAACTAGTATTACATTGTTTCAAATTAAAGTTTTTAAACTGACATTTATACTAAAACAACAAATATACCTAGTTAACAAACCCTGAGGAAACAACTTTTAGAGTATAAAACGGCAACGTTAATTGACCAATATGTAGCTAGCTAACGTCATTAAGCCAAGCTAACTAAGTTCATTAACATCGGTACGTTACTGGCTAGCGCTTGAGACCTAGCTAACTACGTTACTAGTAACGTTAGCAAACTGCTAAACACACCATTAGGACAAAATTACAATTGTAGTAACGTTATTTGTAACGTTAATGTGAATGTTAAAATATAGTAGTGTTAAGTAACACACAAATGTATATTCCACCAAAATATACAATTACTCAACACTCACTATTAGTGTTTCCCAGGTTAATTGACATCTATAAGCACTAGGACTAATCTAACTAACGTAATTTATTTATTCTTATTCAACACAACAGGCGTCATCAGCTTTCTTTACGAACAGCACGTAAGCCATAAGATATGGATACTGTAGCTAACATTACGTCATGAACGACAATAACCAAACAGTTCTCTTTTGAAGTCACTCAACGTGTGAGCCTTGCCTTGCTTGGCAGTGTTTCACGCTTAGTTTTAATTCTGCAACTGTGCAGTGATTTCAGCATCTGCCTTCTCAGGAAAAATGTGTGATCACTGTAAGAATCGCAGAACCCATGTCTCAAAGAAGAAAAAGGTACTCAGTAAGAGAGCAAATTGGTGTAATACAAAATAAACCACATCTATTATGAATTTCTGCCTTTCTTCCTTACCAATGTCAGCTTGTATTAAACACAGTGCTATATGCTAACCTTTTCATTATTTAGGATGTCAAAAAATTACGGTCAAAAGTTGAAACTTGGATTGACAACATAAATTATGGAGAGCAAGAAAATAACTACTCTCGGCAAGAAATACTGTTACAAACAAGACCAGACACTTCTTTGACCTCTCCAAATCCTAGTAGAGTCTGGTTGAATTTGGGCATGAGGTAGGCTATTAGGAGCTCAAGTAGACACTGGACTGTAGGCTAATTTGCCCAAAAGTCCGCCAACATCATGAAATACTAATGCAAACAAATGTAAGCCTAAGGTCAAATAGCCCTTTGGTATGATGTTATTTGCTGTGTGTGCATTATGATGTATTTGCTGTGTGTGCATTATAGCCAAAACAGCCTTTTGCATTTTGACAGTAAATATTCATGTATGCTTTTAAACTGTAAAGATAACTCCTCTTTCCTTGTGCTTTTAGTGATATTGTCAGGATAACAGTGTCGTCCAACAGACATTTTAATGGTATTGAAATATATCTTAAAAATACCATGGGAAATGATAACCATTATGGAGACCCTCGGAACTCTCTGGATGGAACACCTGGCCCACCTCATAATGGACCATCACAGTTGTGCCCAGCGGGCAGACCAGTGTGCTGTGATGCAAGGTCTTCCATACCCAGTAATGGTTGCACAGCCCCACAGCTACCAGCACTCTCCACAAAAGGAGCATTGACAGAGGAGAGACACGATGACACTAGACAGTACAACGGAACACCTGATGCAATGACCATTTTGAGAGCAAACAAGTGGTTCCTGCCTGTGTTAGTTGCTTTTGGAGTGCCACTTTGGTCAATGGTGGTGCCTGTGCTTTACTGTCACTTCTATGGGCCTCCCAGGTCCTTCTGGGCATTTTTTTCGCCCCATTAGCCGTTCTGACTGGAAACACAGTGACATCTTCTGTCATAATTCAGGAGACCATTCTTTTCTCTTTGTCATGTTTTCCCCTCTATTAAACTTCTTGGAATGAAGCATTGTTTTTGCTTTCATACTTTAAATACTTTATTTGTCAATACTTTATTTGTTGCTACCTAAATATGATATATTATTGCATCTGAATAAAGTTAGCGCTGTCAGGGATCTATGCAAGGAATTAAAAGATTAACAATAAAAGTATACAGGTAGCTGACATTGATTAGAGAAATGGGTTTTTTTATGTTGTTTTTGGATCACTACATTTTTTTCAATGCTCTTGCTTTTTCTAAGACCTCATAGTGTACTTTTCAAAAGATAGTTATGTCCTTTTCTAACCATTATTCTCAGTTATTTTTCTATGATACCCTTTGTGGTCTTAAACTCAGAAATTACATTTTGAGGGAAAGAAATTATGACATGGTCAGATCTGTGGTCCAATCCGATGTCTCATATGGCAACAAAGAGAAGATAATGGTATTATTGTAATTTTCTCTTCGTGACCTGTCCCTTCAAGGAGGGGGTGCAGGCTTTGACGTCAAAACCTTAACAGGTACGCCTCTAATATATTTTAATTCTCTCTCTCAAGAGTCATATAAAAGGCTACGAAAGTCTCATTCTATTCTATACACTACGAAGAGATTGACTTGCAACAGGTTTTCTATGAGGTAGCACACACTGCAAGAAACTCATCTAAAGACAATTCCAAAACCTTTCTGGGAGAAGAACAATTATTTTAAATGTAAGTACTTATCTGTTAGAAGCTTGGGTCTAGTCTATATTGATAAATGTATAATGCATTTTTATATTTTACTGTAATTATTTGCTGTTTGGTAGCTTATTTGTTTAGCAAAATGTTTTCCTTTGATGCAGATGCAGAAGTGTTTCGGAGTTTTTTGCATATCGCTTGTCTTCTGCTCAACTCTATCTGAGACAATTGGGTTAGTCATTGCGGTAGGTTCCAATTATTCTTTGTCCTTTGTCCTAAAAGGTTAATTGCAATGGTTATATCGCAATTCTGAGTAATGCCTCAAGAGTGTCGTTTTTTGTTAATATTTAATTTATCAATTGGATTTGGAAAAATGATCAACTTCCCCAATAAAATGTTACAACAACATGTCTTTGTTTTGCCATAGGAAAGCAAATTCTGTAATTTAAAAGGTCATAGGTCCTTTAGTCAAGTTATTTATTTTAATTTGGGCTATGCATATATTCCCCCTTTGTGTATCTTTGCAAGGGCATATGAAAAGATATCCTTGGAATAAAATGTAAAGTGCCTGCAGGCATGTGTTTTGTGTGTATGCAATGTCTGTTTCAAACTCCTCACTGTCCATTTGTCCACACATGTTGCAGGCTAAAGAGAAACGAGGCTGGACCTTGAACAGTGCTGGCTACCTCTTGGGTCCCCGTAAGTGCAGTATTTGCTATCAGTGGCTATTAGATTGAATTAATTACATGTGGAATTCATCAAATGAATCCACACATTTTAATGTAATAATAGGCTTACTGGTTTTGTAATATGACCATCATCATGCTCTTGCTTTCCTTCGCCATTATAGTTTTTCATTTTTCACCTGTGCTTTGTGGCATGATTTGCACAGATGTCTGCAGCGTGGTCTATTTATTAGCCCAGTCTGAACCTTAATCTTGAAGATATCTAGGGAAAGCTATTTATTGTGTATTATGTTAAATCATAACTCTTCAGCTTAACACACTGTGCGTGTCTGTAGCACAAGTATGATGGATGGGATAAACATTTAGGTCCTTTCATACGAGGTCAGAACCTATACTTATCAAAATGTTTTATTACATTTTACAGTTATCTACTGACTAAAACAACTCAAAACTGACTTTCAAGCTGCTTATTATAACTCATAACAATTAATGATAACTCACAATGACAAACATATAGACAGTCAATGTTTCACAAATGTAGTGCACAAATCGCATCAGACGCAGGCTCATGTAGAGACAGATATAGATATATAGTATGTGCTATGGATACATGTGTGTGTTTATGCGTGTGTGTAAGTATGTGAAACTTCCTGCCCTTCGCAATGCACCAATCTATCAATCAAGCTTTGTTCATCGAGCCCATTTGGTACTGTGTTGCAGGTCGTATTGATCACCTAATACAGATAAAGGATTCTCCCAGTGCAAGGGGCAGAGAGGAGCTGCTTGGGCAATGTAAGATAGCTCCTGCCAGGCATTGAAGTCAGCTGAGGAATTGCTCTGTGACAACATATATTGCTGTTTGTGCTTAGCTAGCAACCTGTAAATTTGCCTTTAAAATAAGTCGTCACATCGTTTGGTGAAAGCGATAACCATCTCTGTGCTTGTAATAACTGCCTGCAGAACAATAATCCCCCATGCTGTTGCCGCTTCCCAAATGTATGAGAAGAAGTGGCATTTTATAAATTTTTTCTTAATTTATTTACCGTTAATAATTTGTAACCATTAGGTATTTGTCCACAACAATACAGGAAAGTTACGTCCGATTTTTGTGGACATAATCATGTAAACCTGGACACTGTATCTAAATTTGCTTCAGATGGATGGGGTCACAGAATTTGTCAGTGTAGCTTACATCGTTTATCTTATTTTTTCTAAGACTTCTGTAGGCCCTGCAATCCGGTGAAGTGTTTATATGGCAATAAAGAAGTTTGCCTAAAACTGAAACTTTGACACTCGCTTGACACAAGTAAAGGTTTCTGAGTGGGTTGTAGAAGGGGACATTTTACCACCAAATCGAGCTCTGCTCTACATCTGCGACTCGTTTGCATTTCATAACAAGTTGACTGACCTGCCCGTTATATTTTTTTAGAATAATAATTTAGATTTTCCTGCAGACTGATCATAGCCATCATTTCAAATATGGAGTACAATGTAACTTTCTGAATTTTCTTTACTTTTAGGTTAAATACTCTCTTTGTATTTCCTTGGAAGTTTGTTAGTATTCCCACCAATAAATCTACTTTGATTCATGCATTTTACATTCCATTGATTGAATATCAATTCAGCAGCAATTCCGTGACTCAAGCCCTGCAGGTTGCTTTAAAGATTTTTTTAAAAAGTGACGCAATCAAAACAACAAATACCCACATTATCTAAAAGGGTGTCCGTAGGCTCTCCGCTACAGGCAGGGTTCTGGTGTGTATGTTTGTGCATGTGTGTATCAGTGTATTTGTGCACCTGGTATGTGATGCAGTAGGGAATGTGGGTGTGTGATATAGCTGTGCCAACTGTTTGTGTGTTGCTTTGTTGTATCCAGATGGCATTGACGGCCACAGGACCTTGGGGGACAAGCAAGGCCTGGCAGGGAAAAGGGACATGGGTCAGGATGAAGATTTCAGATCAGGTCAAACAGCATCAGCTAACACTTAAAAAATATGTTTCCCGATATGAAACTTTAAAGAACTTTAAACATGCTTTTAGGCTAGCAATTTTCTTTAAGTTTCATCTAGATTTTCTCTTAATGACACCAATAGTCAATAGCGTGGAATATATTTCATATACTAACTTTCATCTTATCTCCTGTAACAGCTGCTTTGAGAGCATCAGACGAGGATGTAATACACACGGTGATCGATTTCTTGTCATACCTGAAACTCAAAGGTGAGATATACTGTATAAACCCACCAATATTATTTGAATAATTCTGCCATTGATCAGTTGAAATCTGTTCACACCCCATCTATGAAATGCATAATAATCTGTTAAAGAAATTAATGTAATTTTTTTTTTTCCGTTGCAGAAGTTGGAGCACTGGACAGCTTTCCCTCCTCCTTGACATCAGAAGAGCTGGCCCAGCCCTAGTTTGTCTGGGTCTAGTTTGTCTAGTCTGTGAAGTCCATCCTCACTCCCACTTGTTTGCCTTTGCTGTGTGTTACTGCCCATGTCCTGATTTATTTAACAGATATATGTATATTATGTCTGCTTTACAGGGCACTAAAGCCATTGGCACACTGTTCTACTACACTCGTGCCTCATCCTCTTATCACAATCTCAGACACAGGAATGAATAAAACTTTAGTGGCATCCCATTCATCTTGAGTTTTCCTTTTATTTACATACTAAAAACTCTGTAGAAAATGTGCACTGGAAATAAGTGTAAATAATAACGCAAGTATAATAAAACACACCATTAAAAAATACACTTGCATTTGTTTTCAGTGGCATGCATAACAACACTCCCAAACTCACACTAACAAGCACACATCCACACTTGCATACATGTATACTTCAGAAAAGTCCCTTAAATTCAGTTTGAGTTTTTGGAATTCCATAAAGCAGCTTCGTCACCACTGTAGGTCCTTTCCAGAATAGTCAATGAATCCTCCATGGTCCTTCTCGTTGAGATCAGTAATGACAGCCAACACTCTGGAGATGCTTTCTTCCATTGTCAAATCAGCCTGGCAAACAGTAGCATATGTGTATTTTCAACATAATGTCAAGTACTAAATCATTGCTGTTAGAAAAGGAAAAAAACAAGCACGCGATGTGACCAGATAACAGTTTTAAGGGAGAACAGTTTGGGTAATTCAAGGCTCAAAGATTCTAGATGATCAAGAAGACCTTAATGCTTTCCGTGGTTTAAATAGAACGTTTAGAATGTTTTGAGGTAAATGCATTTCCTTTAGAAAGTATGTGGTCTCTCAGCGCATTAGGTTTTGGATTGCTTACAAAAGTGCCGCCCATGTCAGTCTGAACCCAGCCTGGGTGCAGAGCCATGCAGAGGATTCCTTCAGACTCCATATCTGTGGCCAGGCACCGTGTCACCATGTTCAATGCAGCCTATATATAGACAAAATGATTTGGCCGGTAAGATGTACTTATAATGAACTTATAAGATTTGCTACAAAACAATCAACAAAACTAAATGCGTGTATGTGGTTTTAAGGAGTTTTAAGGAGAACAGAAAGTTATATTGTAGAATCAATATCTAGATCTGAGTGACTAAACGGTATCTTCCATTACACATACAAATATACAGTACAGCACGTATACGCAGCAGTTTAAGACTTTGCCAGAGCTATCTGGCTTAGTTGTCTGTAGTTTACTCTTTCACCTTCGAGGTCCTATAAGCGTAGCTTTTGAACGAAGCCCCGGAGCCCCAGTTGTATTGGATAGAGCCCAGTATGGAGGAGATGTTGATGACAGCTGCTCTGTGGATTCCCATACCACTGGACTTGGAGGCAGCTTTTTGGAGTAGAGGCAGGAAAGTCTAATGCAAAAAAAAGAGCAAGAGGGCAAGAATAACCACAAACAGTTCAAGTGCATTCAAAACTATACATTAATATAGGAGCATGCAACTGCATTGTGATTAAGTTTATGGCTAACTCAATTGATTTGTTTCCAGTGTCTTACAGAATATACCCTGTACCACACTGACCTTGGTGACAAATAGAGGAGCAATTGTGTTACTCTCAAATGTCTTCATCATACTGTCAGGAGTGACAGTATTCAGGTCAGTGGAGATATTGATGGCCGCATTGTTGATTAGACAGTTGAGACCTTCAGTGCCGACAATGGACCAAACTTCCTCCAAAGCTGAGTCTATACTGGCCTGGGATGCCACGTCTGACAGAGGAAGGAGAATGAACAGAGATTTAGCCATGTTATCATAATAATGTCATCATCCAATTATCGAGAGGGGAAAAAATACGTATTCATATTCTAAGGTGATGAGGAATAGAGAAAACCACAAGGTAGAATAGCAATAATGTACAGCTGTTGTAATCAAGAAATCAATCATTTTAGATTACTGTATTGTTCTAGCGCCATCTGCTGTAATAACTGCTATTTGCATCAGACCTTTTTATACTCAGTTAACCATTGTAGTTTAATCACATTTCCAAATATTATTCATAACCTCCACTTACCTAGTGTTACTATATGAACATCTTGGTAGGATTTAGCAACTTCTTGTAGATCCTGAATTAAGAATACGAATATTATATATATTTAGTTGCATTGATGTACAACATGCTCATCAATCTTGTTCGGGAATCCATACAAAGGCATGTGCATATGCAAATTCCATATGATCAAATCCATTATCCTATTTCTAATTATCATAGTCGTTGTCTTACTTTTGAAGAGGATGGATTGCGAGCAGTCGCTATAATAGTTTTCGGTCGTCCGTTACTTCTCGCCAAGTCTTTTACCATTTGCAGTCCGAGGCCCCTGCTCGCCCCGGTTATTAGGACTGATTGGCACTTGCTGAAATAGACACTCATCGTATTTTCAAATCAATGTACTGTATCGTATTAAGGTCTTCATGCGTTTATAAAGCCAGACTGCAGTTCTTGCCAAACCAAAACACGTTGTACAATAACACGTGTCTGGAGAGGCGTGGTTAGGTTTCGTAACTTTTGTGGTTTAGTAAGCTTGTTTAACAACACCACAAATGTTATGCTGTGTTTAAGGGACAGATTAATATTAATTAAAACGTCATTAACTTGAAACTTTATTATAGCTTACTGTTGTATCCATTCCCGCCCCACCCAGTATACAATTCTCAATTAGGCATTTACAGACTTTATTTGCCTATATCTCGTGCGTGGTAAATGAGCGTTGGTTGGTCTGAGTTGGTTGAACTTGTCAGCCACTCAAAACGTCGTCTGTCAACTTATTGGTATTGATAAGCAATCAGCAAACCAGTATCGGTTAATCACTTCATCCGAAAGTTAATTGACAGCAGCAGGAAGCCAACGAGTAATTTTAAGGTTAAGATTCAGATTCAGATCTAGTCTATGAATCTCTATTTCATGATCTAGCGATGAAAAAGTGATAAAAAGCATCATGCTACCTTACAGCTAAGTTAGCTACAACGTTAATAATTTTAGATAAGGTAGCTTTTTTACAATGTTGACTAGTATTGGTATGGTAGCCAGTTACATTAAAAACTATTGATCTAATTTATACTTTGCCATATCAGCTTGCATCCGTGCCACAACATTAACTTTAACTTGTCTTGTGCTAGTTAGCTAGCTAATTAGCTAACTTGCCAAAGCGAAAACTATTTAGCAAACGTTGACAAGACAGGAATATTTTGGTATATTTTGGTATATTGGTCTTTGAGAGTGATACAAATATTTAACACGGTTGTATTTATTTTGTCAGGAAAGACCTAAGATGAGTTGCCAGGAGGACCAAACCAATCAAGTCCAGGAAAAGTGTGGAAGTGAAAAGACAACCTCTGAGAACTCCCCTGACAACGTAAATCATGGCTGCCACATGAGATCAGTTTGGGACCCAAGTGTTGTAGGACCCCACCTGGGATCTGGCGATGCCTCTGAATTGAGCCTTGCTGGGGCAATACCACGCCACTTCTTCTGCCCCCACCCACCGCAGACTGACCAAGTGTCCTGGCTGAGTCATCTGAGCAGAGAGGCAGGGTGTAGCAGCCGGATGGTGGACTACAGGTTCCAATATCCCATCACCAACCATGATTCACCTGAGGCCCCAGTTCAACAGTGCTTGCTTACCCCTAATCAAGATTACATGCTGGGAGCCCAATCAAACCCTTGCCACTTCCTTAACCCTACACCCAGTGTGACCAATAGTAGTGGTCATCACAGTCTAGCCAACAACATTCCAGGTACCTGGGCCACAGAGGCCACTATGCACTGTGGAATAACTTCTGTAAGTGTACACAGCACATAGATATTGAATAAAGTGATATGGTCTTTTGTATTTTTAACTGATACATTTATAATGCTTGTGCGGTATAAAATAATAATAGATATATTGTTGGTTTGGTCTGAGACAGAGGGAAGACATGGTGCTACTGAGAACAGAAATCACATGTACATGTAACGGGTACAATTCATTGAAGAAAAGTCTCTTCTCCTGTTCCTCTCTATTTTTCTAGGGTGAACTCTATGATGCGGTGGCCAGTATTTGTCCTGAAAGTATGAATGGCCATGGATGTGACGATAGTCGAAATGAGCTGGCGACTCATAACCTAATGGAAATCAACCAGCCTGTAAGCGTGACCCACCAAATCTCTATGTCTTTGAGTGGGAACACCAAGACACTGATACATGCACTAGCAGTGATGCAACTTCAATCGAGTAATTGAACTAGCATTTTAAAGCAATACATTCATTCAGTGTTGCCCTGCAATGTGCAATTGAGTGTGGGTAATCTTCAGAAAAGGTAAAGCATAGTTATGTGGGAAGAGAGAAAAAAATGTGTTGTCATCATGAGATTTGAATTTGCTGATTTACTGTGGCTGTAAAAGTCTGTCCTGTCGTGTGACTTATCACACCCTTTGTGTTAAGCCAAATACTGTGGGGTCAAGGAATCATATGTAACCTGAATACCAACCTATAGGACGATGGTGCGGGAAAGTACAACATTTATATTTAAAGCTGGCCTGCCAAATCGAGGTTGGAATCCATTAGTTGCTGAAATGTAGAGTGCCCGCTTCATGTGGTTAATTCATAATGTACCAATGTGAGTGATGTTGAATCATATGTATTTGATATGGCTCTGAACACATTTTACTTGCTTACTTACGCTTTACGCTTCTCACATTTTTGCTGTAATATGCTTTTTATGTCAAAAGCCAGCTTTGAATCCAATCCTTCCAACCATGGCAGGCTGCAAATAGTGGATTAAAGACGCTAAAGGGCTAAACCATGCATATCATGACTGGAACTGCTAAATGACTTGAACCTGCATTTACAATGGCTCTCTGTTTCTCTGTATGAATCTTCCTCTGTAACTGTTTTTGTTTTTCATCTCAGGCTACCGGGCCGCTGACAGTGTACTTGCAGCCCTTAGAGCAACTGGGGGACAGTAAAACAGTGAGTGAATACATGGCCTCTTACCCACAGCACATATTGAACAAATTGAATGGACAAACGTAGATAACACAGACTATTTACACAACCTCGGACTGGGCTTTGTTTGGAGTGGTTTAAAAAGTCTGTCTGTTCTGTTGAAGCTACTGTTAACCCTTGACACTAGACATTTTTCCCACCACAAAAAAAAAGCTGCCTGCTTGGGTCATGTTATTTCACAATATAGCTAGCCCCTGAATAATGCACTCTGACTATTGTTGTTTAGCCTTTTATTTATCTCTTTTATGTCTCCTCTCCTGAACCTTTGCCACCCTGTGTCTAGATGCTATGTAACCTTGGTGCGGGTGGGCAAGTAGTGGTGGTCAACCACTGTAGCCCAGGCAGCTCCCTGGGGCTTCCTTCGGCCTTCCGGACGGATTCAACCCAGGCCCACACTCTCCTCACCCCATCTCAGCTCCTGGCTCCTGCCCCCGGACCCCCTATGTCCTCTGGGTACAGTTACAGCCACCTGCCCCCGCCCTACTACACACAGGTCAGTCATCTCATCCATATGCTGTGTTTAAATCATTTATGGTCCATCTATGCATATAACTTATATTTATCCGTCCATTCATCCATCTTTCAATTTGTGTTTTTCCGCCTCATCTTTCCCACCAGTACCACAAACCAGCATGTCCTCTGTACCCTGAAGCTAGGGCCAATGCAGCAGACAGTCAGCCGAAAGGACCTGTACGGTAGGCATGAGCTAGAATAGGCTGTCCACAGGACCCGCTGCTCGGTCCCATAGCACTACTAACCCTGGGCTGGACTACCACCACTACTCCATAGCCTTCACTACTCAGTGTCAGGGCCTGGCAGTAGACGATTGTCTACATATTCAGGTGTTTTTGGAGGTTGGATCCAATCCAGGGCCACCAAACCCTGAGAATGTTGAAAAAGTGAGGTCAACAGAAACGCATTTAGTTGACATACAAGGGTTCAATGGGATGAAACTATTTGAAATTAAGTAATAATAATAATAATAAATAAATAAATAAATATATATATATATATATATATATATATATATATATATTTATATTTACTCATACAACAATATATTGTCTTATACAACGTTCACATGTAATTTTACATTGCTGTTACATACCCAGTGTGGAGCAGATTGGCTAAACAGATATTCAAAAAGGCAGAAAATCCATTATAGCAGAAATTGGTGGTTCAGAGGCATTTTTGTTCATCAAGATCGAGATGGTTTGGTGACTGTAGATAAAATTATATTGAAGATGTGGCCTTTCATAGTGTGCAAATTGGATCACCTATTATGGCGCCATATAGAGTTCAACAGGGGTAATTGGTAATTGGGGTAATTTGGCTTGGGAGATGCCGGTACCGGTACCAACCAGCCTGCAAAGTTTCAAGTCTCTGGCTATGCTAAGCAGCATTTCCCGCGTGCTAGCCGTATGGCAAGGTGTACAAGTAAAATAAAGGTTTTTGTTGCATGTTTAACAAATGTTTTTTAATTTTCCAAATCTAACATCAGCTTAACATATTTTAGAGCCAGCAACAGAAGCACACAATGCAAATTGCTTTCTATTTTGGCATTTTTACACCATCCATCCATCCATTTTCCGCCGCTTATCCGGGGCCGGGTCGCGGTGGCAGCAGGCTCAGCAGGGAATTCCATCCTTCCCTATCCCCAGCAACGCTTTCCAGATCCTCCTGGAGGATCCCGAGGCGT
>JAVQIZ010193148.1:0-7500 GCA_036023535.2 Galaxias brevipinnis | reverse complement strand
AGCACACTGCCCACCTTTACCACACGGAGTACTTTAAGGGGCCCACCTCGACAGACAGCCCCCACGCTTGTCTACTTGACGAATGGATCTGGGTAACTGTCAATTAAAATGAAATCCCATCTGTGGGGCAGAGCGAGGAGGAGACATTCAATGGAAGAAAAACACAAAGAAAACACACACTGCCAAAACAGTGGTGAAGAACGGTCTCAGCTTCTGCCCGGCGACAGGAGTCGATCCAGGCATTGCTCCTCATACGGGCAATACATCAAAAAGACAACATTATCCGTGAACGCACCTCAGAAGACTTCAACGTGATTAATTATAATTAATTAGAGGAATGCTGTGTGCCGTCCAATTTATCATATTTGCATTATTCAAAATATATCATCAAATTGTACCCGGCAGCAGGTTTTTTTTATGCGTTTATTCAACAAACAGCCAAATCAGCAGGTTTCAGTTTGGAGCTGTTCCCTCAGTCCGCTAGAGATGTTTCTAATCACCAACAATTCCAGCCATAGATTATCATTGATGACATAACCGCGCAAATGTTTTCCGAATAAATTTTTCAGCAGAATTCCAAGTTATTTAATAACACTATATCTCTGCTGTTGACGAGTATACGTTTAGAAGCTTCACATAATTCAATGCTAATTCTTTGATATGGAGATAACATTAAAAAAAAGCCTTTAATTTTTCTGCATAACATTGCATAATATCAGAGCCTGGTTCCCATAGCCGTATATGGGCCACACTGAGCCCTTTGATTACAACCAATGTGTAGGGTTTACCCAGGGTTTATGAAGACCTCAGTAAGCTTTTAAAGATGCTCTTCATTTAAAGAGGAGCCCAATGATAATCCTCTATCACTAATGATCGTGGCCTCTGGACTGCAGCCAAACCGTCTCTCTCTGTGTGGCTGAGACTTAAAACGCGGCAGCGGTGGCGAGACTGTGTGCAAGCGTCATTAACCAAATGAATGGCTGTTCCTCTTACATAAGCAAAACTCATCTGAGGGTGGAACTCCATACCTTCGTCAGGGTTAAGATAATGGTTTCAAATGCTCATCTAGTGCGGCTCGCACGGAACGTTGATACCAAGACATTAGAGGACACGGGCGTCGCAGCACAGGTAATTAAAAGGCGAGGGTCCGGGACCACGGCAATTAGATGTGGAGAACGAGTGTTAAAAGACGGCGGTGATTTGTGTCAGTCATTTTCATTATCAAAATGTGCGTTGACTTCTTTATCTTGTATAATCTTGAGTGCAGTTTGCATCGTATAAATGGGCGTGATCCCGGGGCGTTTGGCCTCCCGTGTCTCCAGATCTCATGTGAACGTGCTCCTGGGGAGTTCTCGGCTGCAAATATTTCTGTTTTTACACTCAGTGCATTCATCAGCCCGGGAGACCACAGAGCAGTAACAGGCGGGCCAATGATGGAAATATTATGGCCCGTAATTAAATTTGAAATTAAGTGATATTTCATCCGCTCTCATTAATTAGAAAAGAGGACTGCCATGAGATAATTATTTATTTCCCAACATAGGAGACGGAGGACTATTGTAATCTTCTCAAGGATGTCAGGGATTATAAAAAGCCCAGGTTTACTCTGTACTGAACCTCAACCACACACACTGATAACAGTTTTTAATACAAAAACACAGCATTATCTGGAAATGCAATTGAAAACAAGGCGGGCAAAGAAATTCCAGAGGGCAATTCCAGAGGGCCGTCAGGATAACAGAGTAGATCCTTCAATGCTTGCATTTAATCAGGCCGTAATGACATTATGGCCCATATTTTTTTTTTTGCCCATCCGGTTAAAAAAGAAACGTGTGGCTTAGACAGTGGTGATCACTATCAAAGCTTAGGCCACAATCCGCCTGAAACATGCACGCCGGCACGGCCAGTCGCTGGTGACGGCTTAAAGATGATTTCCCATCTCAGGGCCATACATTCTCTGGAATGTCAAGAGGGGATCAAGAGAATAAATACCTTTGCCCAGATACATGGATATCACTGGCACCTCGATCACCTGGCCTTAACTCTGATCAGTCATTTTCTAGTAACAAGATTTCCCTGATTTCATTAAATAGTCATTTCGCACCTGAAGGCCCTAGGCTGGGCTGCGAGATCAATGATCTAATCACGTTACCGTTAAGCCAATTGGCTTGAAAGTCCTTTGTGATATCCTTTTACTGTTTTAATGACTTTTGGTTCAGATTAAACTGGTTTTAGGTGCCAGGGATTAAGAAACACATCCATTGAGTTGGAAAAGCTGTTTCTGATGCATAACCTACGTCGAAGAAAGCTGGGGATTAGGGACTGTATGCTGGGCACGTGACATCCGCTGGCCAGTGATTCCAACCAGACCCTCAGGACAGCAGCAGCAGCAGCAGCTGGAGTCCTCTCCTATGACCTTCCATAGCAGTAGCAGGAGGAGTCCTCTCCTATGACCTTCAACAGCAGTAGCAGGAGGAGTCCTCTCCCATGACCTTCAAAACACTCAAGACTGGTTACAAACACCTTTTCAACTCCACCTCGGTTCTGCTCCTCATTCCTCCCAGTCCTAATCCGTCTGCCCCTTTTTTCTCTTCTTATCCTTTCTTCTTCTCTGTTATTGTTACTACCTTTCAAGCTTCCTGCGTTTCTTTCTTTCTTTCTTTCTTTCTTTCTTTCTTGCCTGCCTGCCTGCCTGCCGTTCTTCTTTCCTTCCTGTTGTTGTGAAGCATCTTGTTCTACGTGTTCCTGTTCAAACATGAGTAATGACTGTGGATACGACTAGTGAGTCAGTGTTTCTTAACAGTTGCTCTCAACATATCCAAGTGATGGCAGCTTGACTCACAGCCACCGTCCCACACAAAATATGTATTTGTTTTATGATGACACAATAAGCTATTCTGTGCACTTGAGCCCCCGCTCTTTCTTTCTCTGTCTTTATCTATCTCTCTTTCTATCTATATTTTTTTCTCTCTCTCTCTCTCTTTCTTGTTCTCTCTCTATTGCTCTCATTCTCATTTCGAACTCTCACTTGCACACGCACACAGAAACACACGCACACACACGCACGCACACACACTCACAAACACACACACGGGGGCATCACAGCCCACATCGACACAGATGCCATTACAGATGCAGAAAGGCGCACCCCAGAGATCAACCATCCGTCCAACTATCCACCCGTCCTTCTGGAAACCTCCATTCGGAGCCAAGCAGAGTATATATTATCCTCTCTTAACAAGGCAAGGGCTTGTTGGTGATGAGGCAAAGGGAGTTTGGCATCATGGCAACATGTGCAGCTCTGCCACCTCCAGCCGCCTGAGGAACGGGTGGCCCTGAGAAAACACGCACAGAAACACATGAAAGAGCTGCGCAGCCACGCTCACATCTGCCCGTGTGCGGGGAACGCTCTCCTGGCAAGAGAGCCGCGCCGCTGCTCCGGCCCTGTGACGGTTGGCAGAGGTTAATTATGAATGGGAGCAGTGTGTGCAGTGGCTCAACACTTTCCAGGGCTCCCTATTGGTCCCTGCTACTGTCTTACTTTCTCTCACCCCCTGTAGCCTGAACGTTTGGCCTGATCTGTTTTCTCTCTTTCTGTCTTTCTCTCCCTCGGTTCTCTCGCTCCTTCTCCCCGTCTTTTCTCTCTCTGCTCTTTCTTCGTTCCGTTTTTTATCTCTCTCCTCGGTCTATCTTTCCGGTAATGCTCCTCGGCCTCCTCAATTATGCGTGCATGGGCAGAAGGAGACATTTACTTCTGCTTGAATAACATGAATAGCAATAACAGTGTTTCAAAAACACATTACCAACACAATTACAGCAGACAATGCCTCCATAATCTGTGCGGCCGCTAACGCTCAACCCTGTAAACACTATTACTTTTAAATGAAGTTGATGCTCCATTTCTGCATGGCCTTTCTCTTTGTCATTTACGACGAGTGTGCGTCCCTGAAGAGGAACGTTCAATCTGTGTAATTATGGATAGAGTCGGAGGTGGATGATCTGAGGCTGCTGTTTATGAGCTATGGAACAAAAACACCTCAAATGTCCTTCGGGGAAAAAAAAAAAAAAAAAAAGCACTAGAGTCCTTTCCTTTTTTTTTTCATCTTCACACTGACACGGATGAATTTGTATTGTCATGGCCCAAGGCTACCATAACAGAGGCTTTTATTGGCTCACCTGCTGCCTGTGAACGTCTGCGTGTCGGTGACAAGCGGGGCTGACTCACCATGCACTCACTGATTCAGTGCCACAGAGTCCGCCCAGTGTGTGTGTGAGCCTTTCTGGTGTCTCCACAGTTCCCGCCCGCTCTCTCTGGCACTGCACTGTCAACATAGCCCAGGGCTTCCCAGGAAGCAGGCGCGGGGTCTTAGGTTCCTGCCCTCTCCTTCACTCTTTGTTTGAGGGAGTGTGGGAGAGTTGGACTGGAGAAGGGAAATGTGATTACGGCCAGAGAGGTAGATCAATTTCATGTGCAAGACTGCTCTGCCAGTGTTAACACAGAGGAGGGTTCACATTGCTACGCCCCTAAGAAAACACCAGACAACCAAATGACAGATACGTTACCCGGTTTAGCTCATTTGTTGTTTCTTCTGCTGCTGCATCTCCTTCTTTAATCTTTGCATTCTGGAGTCCAACAAAACAGAGGAGGAAATTGTAATGTGTTATTATTGTTTTAATTTTCCCAGCGAGCTTGATGCCATCTTGTAGTCCAATGTGACCCGAGCCTCCGTCAATGTTGGGTTATGGAGTTCTTTTCTCTCTCCTCGCAGCTTGTCAAAGCGCATAACTCTACCTGCCTGCAAACCCACTGAATTCTCCACACCTTCCGCTGTCACACGGGCGCAGCTACGCTCATCACAATTAATACTCTTCTCTCAAAATCGCTGTTGACTCGGAGGAAACAAATATGCATATGTCTTTGTAGTGCACTGTTTGCCTCACGCAGAGAAGTTTATTAATCCGCGCTCTCGCTCGCCAACTCATCTCGCTGTTCCCATAATGACAGTTTGTGTTAATTGCGCTGTTTATAAAATGGAGCGTTGCGTCAGACCCAAGCTGTGCCAATCTAATCAGACTGGTTCTCTTCCTCGCGCCACTAGGTTTGAAAATCAACTATTGATGTTCCTTATTACATTAGGTGAGCTGCTTGATAGCAGAGCCCAGCTGCGGGCCATTTGTATGGATATCCTATTGATTGGATTTACATACAGAGAGTTCACTGTTGCTGAGCAGATTTTAACGATTTGAACTACACTGCAGGAACGGCGGAGTACACAGCCAACTTTTCTCCAGCTGCAGTAGCCTATGGCTTTTATAGATTCAGTATAGCAGATTGTGCCTAATAATTAAAATAAGATGCATTCGGAGGAATGTGACACTGATGATATCGCAACATTAAAGCACTTGATACAAACCAATTCACTGTTGATATTTCCTTGCCTGAGGGCACACTGGTAGTGCAGGGCAAACACAGTATGTCATATCATATAGCATGGAAACGCAACACTCATACAGTATAGGATTGCCTGTAGTATGATATTATATCAGTGCAGTGTCCACAGCCAGCCAAACGAAATAATTACTGCAAAAGGAAGAAACAAAAACAAACCTCATTGATTCACTTCTCTCAATACTAGGCCTGTCTTTATGAGTCAGGCAGCCAAGGTTGATGTATTATTACGGGGCAATGGGAGTGCAGAGCAGTATACCATGTAGGGAAATTTTTCACTTCCCCGAGCATCGTAAAAGGTGCATCAGTGTGCCGCGCCGAGCCTGGCTTGGATGGAAAGGCCGCTGTCCTCATCGCATGTCGGGTGTAGGGCCGAGGAATCCAGCCTTGTTCGTCTCTAATTTGTTCCCAGCGCACACACGAGAGGGGTTTTAAATACATTAGTTCTCTAACAGTACGCCGCGTTTGGTGTGCGTGTGTGTGTGTGGGGGGGGGCGCAATTTATTGTATTGTCCTGTGCACTCCCTATGCCCAGTCCACCATAGAACAGATAGAGGAGAAGGTACCAGCTACAGCACCTATGGACTGGGTGATCTAGTTGTACCCAGCTCATACACAGGTCTTGTGCTGTTACCATGCTTTGAAATTGCTGTACAATTTCTCTAGACTCTGGGCCCTAAGCAAGACAGGGAATTGGAGAGGGAGCAGACCGACACGTCACATCACTCATCTCCCTGGTCCAATCCACTGGTGGTTTGAGTCGGTGGAGCGGAAACGTCAATTAAAACATAATGATTATCAGTGAATTTGTCATTAGCCCGGGGAGGGAGCGATCGTGCTGATGTCCTGTGGTATGTTCTCTCTGCAGCACTCTGTGTGTGTGTGTGTCTGTCTGTGTGTCTGTGTCTGTGTGTGTGTGTGTGTCTGTCTGTGTGTCTGTCTGTCTGTGTGTCTGTCTGTCTGTCTGTCTGTCTGTGTCAGTCCCCTTCTTTTGCTATCGCTAATGTTCTCTCTCTCTCTCTCGCTCTCTCTCGCTCTCTCTTTATCCTCCACTTCTCTCCTTTCTCTGTCTCTTGCACCTACGCATTCACCCAGGTTTGCCTTCAGGGACCTAGTAGGGGGGAGATGGGTCTGAACTTGTCCACCATTTGGGAGCAAATCAAATCCTGGTGCATTTCCATCAGCTGTCAAGCCCTCAGACAGATATTTCTGCAGGGCCGGGCAGGAAATGAGGCTATTAAATTACAGCTTTTCACAGGGCCCCTGTCATTCTGCCCTGCTTCCCTACAGATGTTCTATCAAAGTAAGTCATTGTAGCCATCTATCTTTCCCAGGATAAATAGCTTCTTTCTTCCTCCCAAAAATTGCTGTGTTCCCCCCAACCCCTCCCGTGTAGAAGCTAAGCTCCCTGGGTTTAGTTTTCTACGTCCTCTCTGCTACCGCTTACTTTCTTTCTGTCTCCCTCCCTCACTTGTTTCCTCTCTCGTTCTCTTGTTCTCTCTCTGTCTCTGTGTCTGTCTTTCTCTCTTTCTCTCTCTCTCTCTCTCTTTCTGTCTGTCTCTCTCTCTCTCTCTCTCTCTTTCTCTCTCTCTCTCTCTCTCTCTCTCTCGCTCCCTCGCTCTCTCTATCTCTCTCTCTCTCCTTCTGCTGATCTTGGCTCAATTTGCGCCTGCTTTGGGTTCAGGCGCAAAATCAATTTCGGAGAGGTCAGCAGGGGTCATTGGCCAAGCCCAGGCCTGAGCGAAGTGAATTACTGATTATCATAGAAGCGACATGGCTTCCATATTGGGATATCAGCGGCCTAGATACCACATCTGTACTACTCACTGAGAACCAATCAGGGAATTGGAAATGAAGGGGAGAAGAGGGAGATAGCACATAGACCAACCAAGCCACATATATTCACAGTACTCAAACCTTATTTTCACCCTTTGGATGGGTGTCAGGTTATATATTTCTCATTCCAAAACTATGAGGCACAACTGTGAATCCAAATATTGGTTTCATGAGAAACATAATGTATGTTTCTTTTTCTTTTGTTTTTTTCGAGT
>JAVQIZ010193093.1:5000-10489 GCA_036023535.2 Galaxias brevipinnis | reverse complement strand
GCACGCTCAGCGCACACACACACACACACACACACACACACACACACCATGCTCAGATGGGCCGTATGAATCCTCAAGTACCCCACAGGTCTAAGGTCAAGGCTAAACTGTGTCCCGTCCCCTTGGGTTTTAGACTTGACGTTGCTGAACCTCCAGGCAAGCTGTTCTTTTGTTTTTGTTTTTTTGACCGGGTTTGGAGCGGTCACGTGAATGTGTTCTGATCCGTGGGTGTTGAGCTGGACAGCCGGGTCAGGAGAACCTTAAGGGCGTGATGTGGGACACGGTCTGAGTCCCGGGCCAGACAGGCTGGACGTCTCAGTGGGGGGAGAGAGACGGACGATGGGGGAGAGGGGCTGCAGAGTGAAAGAACAGGGGATCTGGGGTTTGGTTTGGTCTATGTTTAAGTGGCACCCTGGCTGTGTGGGAACATCTGCAATAGTATACAGTGCAGTTTGATGGGTCGTGCCAGCTCTGCAGACTCTCTCTCACACAGACACACACGCACACACACACACGCACGCACGCCCACGCACACACACGCTCACACAAACAGACACACGTACACACATTCACATACATTATTGTGACAATCTCATTCGGTTTGTATAGAACTTTCACCAACAGCCAGAGGGAACTTCTATGTTTTTTTTCCTGCAACCATCTTTTTTTTTACGTTTACATTCTCGTCTTGTTGAGGGTTTATCTGTGAGGTCCGCCTCGTCTCGAGGAAGAGCAGGAAGTTCTACTCCCTGTTTACCCTTTCTCCACCTCTTTTTCTCTCTTCTCCTCTCGCTGTGGACCAACAGTTCAACAACAATCTCCCTGTAAACAGACTGTAGGCTCCACTGTGGACAGACACACAGGGGTTAGGGGTTTAGATAAGCCAACACAATCTAAGAGGATTAATACCACATTCTCCTTCCACTCCTGTCAAACTTTATCACGCAAAATTGTAAACAGCGTGCGTGTGTGCGTGTGTGTTGTTGCGTGTGCATGTCATGTCATGCGTGCTGTGAATGAGTCTGTGCGTTTGCGTGTGTGTGTGTGTGTGTGTGTGTGTGTGTGAGTTTTGTGTGCGCATTAGTCTGTCTATGTGGCAGCAAGGATTAACCACATTGTCTGGTGATATACACCTCATTATGATCTGTCAATCATTTCCCCTCAATTCTTTGCTCCTTGTCAGATTATATGTATTGAAAAAAAGACTAAGAACCAGAAGCTGTTCCCGATGCATATGTTCATTGTTCTGTGTGTGCGTGTGTGTGTGTATGTCTGTGTGTGTGTGTGTGCGTGTGTGTGTGTGTGTGTGTGTGTGTGTATGTCTTTGTGAGTGTGTGTGTGTGTGTGTGTGTGTGATTGTCTGTTTTTTAAAATCTGTTCTTGCTTTTAGACCACATAACGTGTAGATAGGAAGATAAAAAACCCATTGAGTGTTCAGTTTGTGTGTGTGTGTTTGTAAGAGTATTATTTGTATGCGAGCGTGTGTTTGTATGTGAATATGTGTTTGTATGTGAATGTTTGTATGTGATTGTGTTTTTGTACGAGTGTTCAGTTTGTGTGTGAGTGTTTAGTTTGTGTGTGTCAGTGTATTGTTTTCTTTGTCCTCGTGGTTGTCTTTGAAACTCTCGGCGGTCTCAGTGTGTGTCTCCTGTTTATCACATGTTCATTATTAAACTCCACGTGCACCCTCCTATTAATTCCCCCCAAAACAAACATGTCTGCTGTCCACATTGACATGTTTAGACGTGCTGTCCACTGGTCCCACAACAACTCCACAATAAACAAACGACTCCCAAACATGTTGTTGGTTTAGCTCATTCTAATTAGACCACAACGATGACGTGATCTCATTTCATGTATACATATTTCATGTGAAAGTCTAATCAAGCGTTCCTGGTCTGGGAGCGCTGCTTATCCCATGAGCCGGCCCTTGGGGAGCGACGCGGCACGGCGGGGTGGGAAGACGAGGAACGTGACAGAAGAACATAGCAGGAAAAGGAGAGCTGCACATAGCCTGCCAGAGACCAGGGTATAGCAGGAAGGATGGGCTTGCTTTCCTCTCCTTTTTCCGGACGGACAGATTATTTCAGGGTATCTCCTGAATGGGTTTCTGATTGGGTTTCGTCTGAGTGTGGGTGGGTATGTGTGTGTGTGTGAGTATGTGCCTAAACATTTACGTGTGCGTGCACGTACTGTTTGTGTGTGTTTGTGTCATTGCCTTTGAACGTGCATTCATGTGTGTGCATGTCTCTGTGCGATGAGTGTGTTTACACTTAACGATGTGTTTGTGTGTGTCTGTGTGTGTGTGTGTGTCTGTGTGTGTGTGTGTGTGTGTATATATGTGTGCGTGTGCGGTGCGTGTGTGTGCGTGTGGGAAATAGATCCTATCCGCCAAAGCTGACATGAACTCAGAGTATTATTATCATTTCCATTTGGGTGAGTGACAAGGGGCCTGTTTAGCGTGGCTCTCTGTCTACAAGTGTTCACACGGCTCCCACCGTCTGAGGAGATAAGACCCAGCTACGGCCGGAGCCAGAGAGAGAGCGGGTGGGACGCACTCTACATCTGATAGTGTTTGCAAGTGTGTCTTTGTGTTTGGAAACTGTGTGAACTTGATATGTGTGTGTGTGTGTGTGCGTGTGTGTGTGGTTGTACTGTACAGTTGATTCCATCTTTTTAATAGTCTCTTCTCTTCCTCTGTTGGCCCACAGTGATTGATAGTAAAACAAACTCTTATCTCCTAATAGGATTTGACTCTCATTTCCCATTATTCAGGCACGCACGGCTTGTCTAAACTCCAAAGCCAGGGCCTTTTCGGAATGCTAATGCCACTGTCTATTTGGACTCGCCAGGATTTTCCATGCATTTTCCAGGGGGTTTAGCAGGGAAATGTCCAGCTCCCGTCAAACTCTACTCAACTCTCTCCCAATCTCCGTTCCAACGTCGAACCAGGAAAGACTGAAAAGCAGAAAGAAAAAAAAAGTGTTACCAGAAAGATTTCCTGAAAAGCCGTGAGTGTTTTTCTGAACTGTGGAGTGATCCGTCGTAGGGTTGTTCTGGGGACACTGCGGCCCAAGCCGCTTCCTACAGGCGGGATGAGGGGGGAATCGGGGCCAAGTAGACACGGTTCATGGCCCCTCGCTGACGGGCCGCTGTGTAAACTATCCACTGATCTGAAGTCCATCAGGACGTTACGGGGCGATGAGCAAAGCAGACCTGCCGTGTGGGGAGAAGGCCCTCCAACCTCCGCACAGGTATAGGTCACCTCTCCCTCTCTCTCTCTATCTCTATCTCTCTTTTTCTCTCTATCTCTATCTCTCTATTTCTCTCTCGCACGCTCTTTCTCTCTTTCTCTCTCTCTATGCATTTATCAGCCTCTCCCTCCCCGTCGCTTTCTCTCTCTCTCTCTCTCTCTTTTCTCCTCTCGCACACATGTTCTCTCTATTTCTTTCTCTCGCTCGCTTTCCTTCAAAGTTTCTCTGGTGAGTTACCGCTGCCTATCTTTCTCTTTCCTTTTTCTTCTCTCTCGCTTCTTGGCCTCCCCTCTTCACCCCCCCACTGTGGCCCTCTCACCCTCCCCCCCTGGTCTCCGTCGTTAAACAGAGTCATGGGGCAGCCAGTAGGAGCGATGGCTCTTCAGATGACAGCTCTTCAGATCTCTATCTCCTTCATCCACGGCCCCGGTGACTCTCCACATAGCTCCAGGAGACCCCCTCACTAAATCACCGCAGAGTCTCAGGACGAGAGGCTTTCTCTGGGAGCAGAGCCCAACGAGGCCCCCCCTGCCCTCCTCAGAGCTCCGCGGTCGCATGGTTCGTAAATCAGCTGATTGGATGGTTTTCCCAAGACCGCTCCGACTGCGAAGGTCGGGGACAGGGAGGATGTGACCTCATGGGTCAGAGGTTGAAGGGGGGCGACCCTCCGAGGAGGGTCCCAGAGGAGGATCTGATGGATAGAGGTGAGGGCTTGTAAAGAAAGCAGAAACGCTGTTTGGTTGTGGTTACGTGTGTGTGTGTGTGTGTGTGTGTGTGTTTGTGTGTGTGTGTGTGTGTGTGTGTATTTGTGTGTGATGTATTGGTGTGTAAGCTTGTAATGAGGTGTCTGACTGTGCTCTGGTATGCAGGGAGTAATAACGTACACATACACAAACAACCACACACACTCACACACCCACACACACACCCACTAACATGCACTCACACAGACAGACACACGCTGGGTGAAATATGTCCATCACAGGGTTGTTTAGTGCCAGCAAAATCACAAGGTATTTAGTTTAAAGGCAGCTACATCTCAAGAAGCGTTTTCCATTTCATTCAATCCGATGAACTCTTCGTGTTTCTTTAAAGTGGTTTTCCATTTTAATGATTTCAAAGACAGACACTTAGAATTGAATCTTCAATCTTTTACTTTATTTAATGAAAGTAAGCCCTGACCGGCTTGAACCGTGCTATTTCAATAGTGTTTGTTAGTGGGGTTTTTTAAACCAGAGACACAGTTTGTGTTAACCCTCTACGTCTTGTTAAGGTATCATTAGTCAAAACGGCGTTGGGCTCCATTTTGTGTCGTTGGTATGGCTCAGAAGAATCAGGCCATAGTCTGATGTGGGAGCGCTGCTACCTCTCTGGATGAGAGGGAAGGCGATTGAAAACCAAGTTCAGATGAGTTTTGAGTTCTCTCTCCCTCTTTCTTTCTCTCTTTCTTTCTCTCCCAAACACACACGGAGAAGAATACACACACACACACACACACACACACACACACACACACACACACACACACACCTCTTGAGCACTTCTGGCTTGGGAGCGAGGTGAAAATAGCATCTTTGCTCGTCTGAGGTTTCATTCAAGGTTGACCAAGCGAGAAAGAGCTTTGCTGAAATATGTGTGAGAATTCTCCCAGCTCCACCATTCTACTGGGAAAGGTGGAGTATGGCTTTGGCTTACTTCTGCATGAGCATGTTAATGACCCGCACTTAAAATCCATGCTATTGGGCCAGATTGGTTTTGAGAAAACAAGATTTATTCGTTGATTGTTAATTAAATCAATTCGCACTGGGATGTAAAGCGTAGCCCCAAGGATTTTCCATTTTATTTAGTTTTTTTTCAAGAGAGGATCAATGCATGGAAAACAGATTTTTTCATAAACATGAAAATGTGTTTTCGTTTAAAGGTCGCACTGTGGAGAAAATATGCTTTAATCAACGATAATAAACAGGACTCATGGTCTATTGCCCAGTCCTCATAAGTTTAAGTTGATAATATAAGCTTGCAACTTGATAATTATTCATTGTGGATGGAAAAAGGTCAGTGATTCCAGATCACTGTTGGGGAACACACTCCAACATTCTCGGCTGTCATGTTAAGTTCTTGAACATTTTGTAGATATAATCTTTATTTGGTATCAATTTACAAAATAAACGTTTCCTCCAGATTTCGCTTGCTTTGGATCCTCACCGAAAGTCAATATATTGGTGGTAACATGAT
>JAVQIZ010193055.1:0-16878 GCA_036023535.2 Galaxias brevipinnis | reverse complement strand
AGGTCTCTCTCTCCCTGTCTCTCCCTGTCTCTCCCTCCCTCCCTCCCTCTCTCTCTCTCTCTCTCTCTCTCTCTCTCTCTCTCTTGCTTCCTCACTCTCCCACTCTCTCCCGCTCTCTCTCTGGCACACATACACCCTACTCTTGCTTCTTCTTCTTCTCCTTCCTTCTGTGTTATTTTGCTCTCCTTTTAGTGATGTTAAGCAATGTTTTTCACTTGTTCATTTAATATTAGATTGAAAAACAAGAGTGCGAGAGAGAGAAACAGGCAGAGTGAAACAAATCATATCCTGCCTCATAAAACCCTTTGTTCTTTGATGCCGACACACTAACAAGGTGACTGTAGAGGCAAAGTAGTGTTTTGACAAACCTTTCCCTTCTCCCTGCTCTCAAACTCTCAATTAACTGACAGTCACCATCGACTTTAGCTACCATTCTGAGTAGTGGCGAGTTATTTATAGACATTAGGAGTGAGAGAAGAAACTCATGAACATATTTGTATTGAGTGTGTGTGTGTGTGTGTGTGTGTGTGTGTGTGTGGTGTGTGTGTGTGTGTGTGTGTGTGTGTGTGTGTGTCTTTGCATGACAGTCACCTATCGTTCTAGGCCAGCTCATCTCTCCTCGAAAATGAAACCCCAGAAAGGGTGAGCCTTTTGCCAGAGAGCTGTCCTCCATTAACAGACTGACACATAACACAACCGATAGTCACTCAGTCTTTCCCCAACAAACAACGTACTTCAAGGCACCACAAAGTCTCAGTGGTCAACTGTCAGCTAACGGCAGTTAGTTTCTCTTCAGCAATGAGCCAGTGTCCAATGAATGTACTGTATCGCTCTGTTGATTATAGACATGTAATTCTCTAGATGAGGATGAATACAAAAATCATTCAACCGAAAAGTGATTGCATGCTTCGACAGGGGCAGACACATCAAATGAAACAAAGACCTTTGCTTCAGAACTTTGCCAGCTATGATGCTCCTACTGGATAATCAGAACCATATACAGTATATGAAACATAAACTTGATGATCTGATTTGAAAGAGGTAAATATCTTTAAAAAAATTGCATTATACTGTATGTGAACTTTGATCCCAGCCCCCCTGTGACTAGTTTACACTGCAACAAGGTAAAAGGAAACATGCCAAAGCACCCGTCAACGCTCTCTGATCTTCACTAACAGGAACCAAAACAGTGGATAAAAAAAAACGATTTCACAATCCAGAGGAGTACTCACCGTTCTGTTTGTCCCTGTACCAGTCAGCATGCAGCAGAGAGAGGGGAGAGAACTGAGCAAGTGGATACAAGTGTGCTCTGTCAACCTGTGATATCCTCTCCTCAAAGATCCTCTTTTTCATTCCCTCTCTCTCTCTCTCTCTCTCTCTCTCTCTTTCTTTCTCTCTCTCTCTCTCTCGCTCTCTCTCTCTCACTATCTCTCTCTCTCTCCAATACCCATCTACCACTCTGACATCACAAATCAAAATCTTCCCTTTTTTTCCCTGATCACTTCTCTGCAAAACGACCACATGACTCATGGTGTTATAGGCAAGATTACCCCCGCAAACACACATTCCAGCTACTGAACACCTAGACCGGAGAACAGGTCTCTATGCTATTTGAAGGATGACTTATTGGCAAGCTGTCAGTGCAGCCTACATGTCCGCAAAATATCAAAAGAAAATAGAGGGAATATTTACTAAAAGCCTGTAATTGGTCATTTGTTTCAGCTTTTGGGTTCGAAAGAAGAAATAGAAAGGAAGTAAGGGGAGTCAAAGCTTTTTCTCAATCATATAAGCCATATTCACAGAACATTGTGCAATGTAACACAGTAAAGACAAAAACAACAACAAAGCAGACAGACAAGCTGGTTAAAGAGCAGCTCAAGCCAGCTGTGGCTGAAACCAAAGACCTCTTTCTAGAATCTTCGAAACCCCCTTCACAACATATTGTGTCACATGGTGATAGAGTGTTTGTATGTGTTGTTGAGGTGTGGGGCATGATTGAACTGCAATAAACCTCTCCTCCATGCTGTTAGCACAATATGATAGCTGTTACACACACAGAGGCGCACACACACACACACACATGCACGCACACACACACACACAGACAGACACGCAAACACACTCAAACTCAAACACACACACACAGATACATGCACCACACATGTATAGTCATGGTGATACATAATTTATTGATTTTTCTAGATCAAAATCAAATCCATTCCATTGGCTCTCAGCCTTTTTAGATTCTGGAACCTAAACATCCTAGGTTCCTAGGAATACAGTCCTTTCTTGCCCAATTCTCATAGTTTCTGCCTGTTCTCTTCTCCTATATCGTTTTGTTTTGAATATTTGCATACAGAACGTATGACATACAACTGCAAGCTGAAGCAGCAATGTTATGGTTTGCCTGTAGATACACAGGCTTTGTTCAGTGCCTACTCTTGGAGAGCTGACTAACTCTGTAGCCCTTGTGCCTAAAAAAGTAGCCTACAGCCATCATCAGGAAGAGACTCCATTGTTAAATGCACTGTTGGATAATCATTAGTTAATTAATTAATGTTTAAAATGTTTTTATCTCTGAAATGTGCCAGATTAGTGCTAGACCAGAAAAACATGTTATTTTACAAAGTGTAAGAACACAGTGCATGAATCTAGTCAAAACAGCCTGTGACTGCTATCATGAATAAAATCAGGACTTGACAACAAAAGACGTGGGTTTTGGGAACTTTGGTAAACGTGAAAGGCTCTGAATTCTCCTGTGGTTGAATCCAATATTCATTGCAATCACAACCAAATGAATAGGTGGAGAAACTTCTGGTGACAGGTTTCAGAATGAGTGTCATTTAAGAGTATTGTAATGAATATTAAAAACCACAGCATGAGAAAGATAAGGTCTAATCATTTGTTAAGTATTATAAGAAATGATAAGATCTGAGAGTAGAAAGAATTCTGGGAATCGTATCCATAATACGCTCCTTAGCCTAGTTTGCCCAAACCCTCCTAAGTGATGTCAGACCATGGCATAAGTTTCCAGGAAGGAACCCAACAAATCACCCTGGTGACATCACCCAGGTGAAAGGCCTTCCCAGGAACAGAGGCAGGAGCAAGAAACTATAAATGGGTAGGAGCAAATTCACACGCACACGCGCGAACACACACGTACATGCACGTACGCGCACACACGCACGCACGCACGCACACACACACGCACACACACACACACACACACACACACACACACACACACACATACACACACACACACAAACGCAGTGCATGAATGTACCCAGACATCCTGAAGGCCTTGCCAACTCTATTACCATGGTGAGCAGAGTCATCTTGTTCCCTTTCTCTCCATGCATGCTTGCTGATAATACTGGAGTGCGGGGCCTCTGTTAATTATTCATTGAATGATGTGAAGGATTACTATGCAGAGGACTGGCTATGAGAGGAAAGTACCCCATATTTATTATCAGCCGTACACGCCATCCTGAAACTGACCAGTGTGCAACGCCAAAACAAAAAGATCAAGAGAAACAGACTGAGATACATAGGAAGTTTCAGAATAAAAATGAAGAAGTTGAAAGATGAGCAACTGAGAGAAAGCTTAAAGGGGAGCTAGTATAGTAGGGCTATGCTACCAGGCTTGACTAATAACCATGCATTGTATGAGTAGGCATAGATAATGAATCAGAACAGGTTATCTTTCTCCACCATAGAATATGGCCTCTGCTTACACATAACTGTAAGCACACAAGCAATAGCATATCCAAGTACTGTCAATTGTAAGACCTACATGCGTACTTCTTAGCACAAAATTTGTCCATTCAAGCAGGCCCTGGAAAGCCTTACCATGCATTGCAGCCCAAATACTATAGTGTACATGATGTTATCAGAGGAAATATAGTCGTTATTAGTACTAGAAGTATGCCATTCTGGAGCTGCACATTAAATGTGGAAGGTCCTTTGGTCAAATAATCAAATCAATCTCTGCTGAGCGTACATGTTGTTGAGCTAGGGCCATCAATAGATTGTTTCTCAGGTACCAAATGCAATTATAAATCTGGTTAAGGTATACTTTCAGGACCTTCATTGTATTTTAATGCACAAACACAATTGACAACAGGATGACAGCGGCTGGAGATTGGTACAAGTATCCAAATGGGTTGTTGTTAAGGTTAGTTTTACACCTTCAACACATTTGAGTATATATGGACGATATGACAATATTGACAACTGCTCCTTGTACTAAAAGACTAGCCTACTAAGTAAATGTAATGATAACCTTGCATGGGCTACAATAGAAATAAAACCAAGGCGATCCAGATGAATCAGTTGTCAAGGGAAAATGGTGCCACAAAATATTCTTCATAGAAGAGGATCCAATTCCTACGATAACTGAAAAGTCTGTTAAAAGTCTTGATCAATGGTCTAATGCTGCCCTTAAAGATTTACAGCAGGTTGAAGAATTAAGGATATAATTCAACAGAGGATAACTCTATGGTGCCCACAGTTTGGACTTCTACCCCGGCTCATGGCGTCATTCACAGTGCATGATACCCATCACTAAAGTAGAAAAGATAGAAAGAATAATTAGCTTTTATGCCAGGAAATGGTCAGGGGTGCCACAATGTATTAGTAGCCTAGCTCTCTATGGGAAGGGGAAATGTAATTTACAGAATCCCGAGATAGTGAAGCAAAAAAAAGCAGCATACACAAGAGCAACAGGACGAAAATGGAATCCAAAAGAAGCGGTGCTGCAGACAAAAGCAGTCCTTAAAAGGAAAATGTAACTTTTGGGGAAATACTTACCACAAGTCAGATGAGATGATCGATTTAAATGTTATGATTGTACATTTAGGTAAGTAGGTATAGGTAAAAATAGCCTAGCTTAGCAACAATGGTTGTAAGCCTGTAGAACCGGATAGCATGGCTGCAGTGTGAAGGTGAAATGCAGGGGTCTGAGGGTCAAGGTGAAGTGCAAAGTGCAAAACTTTTACTATTCCGAGTCCCAGCCTTACTTCACGTTAATTCACACTATGTAATGGGCCAGGGGCATAAAAAACCCATGAACTGCCGGTCAATTCCTACAAAACCGGCAAAAAGGCCAACATTAAATAAGGGAACTCTGGACTCTCTCTCTCCACTCTCCTGTTGCCAAGGCTGGTTTAACATACTTTCCTCTAATTTTACTTAGTAATTTTACATGTGTAAATCCCAGTCTTTCCCCTTCTTTTTCCTTTGCATGTCTCTTCCGGCCCCTTGACGATATTGGTTCAGACATGTTTGCCGTTGCACTGAGGAGGGAAACAGAGATTAAAAAAATAAAGAGTTTATTAGGAAATGAATCATGCGGGCTTTACCAGCGACTGACCTCTACTCTATGCAGTTGCTATGGAGACATGCCACAAGAAGTGCTTCCTCCCTCTCAAAACATACTGACTCACTAAGACCTGTGGCTCTGGGCCAATAAGAAACAGCAATCGGTAGACAGTTTTGGTTGACAGTGTCTCTCAACCATTCAAAGAGTGAGACCTGGACCAATGAGACGACGCAAAATGAAGGAAAACATTAGTTTTGTCAAAAAATATAAAATAAAAATAATCCCAATTTACATTTTAATCATGTTATTGCTTGCGTTCTTGGGTAATGATCCACCCATAATTCACCATGCTGGAGATCAGAACATCAACATTTAAGAACTAACAACATAATCTACTGAAGCACTCCCATATATCTCTGCAATTGTCACCTCTTGCTCCTGACCACAATCTGAACAAAAAGTCACAATGACAAAGGTTACACTGCCCCTGGACAGCACGGCTCTTCAGCTAATAGGTCATTCCTAGGGCTCATTATTTATATTAGATACAATCATGCCCACAAGTTGAGTTGAGCCTCTCTCTATCATAACGGGAAGATGAAATAGGTTGTAACCAACGGCGTACATACAATCAACACTGACCAAACCCCAAATCATGTACACTATATCTCTCTGTCATAGGTATATATTCTTGGCTTTCATCTTGTTTGATAGTCTGACGGTAGTAATTTCATGGCAAAAAAACTTCCCACTTTCACTCCAAGAGGGAGATAGATATATTTTGTCTTTTGAGATTGAAATGTCAAAAGTACAGTGCAATCACAAAGTATACAATATGTCACAAGTCTATGTTTGTGTTGGATCAGTAGAAATAGAATGGCTAGGGGGAGGAAGAGTCTAAGGAGGGGGCAGTGTGCATCATAAAGATAGGAAAGCCTGTTGGCTTTATGACACAACTGCACAGATCCTGCCTCCTCCATGGCCAGTCTGTGTGCAGCTCAGATTCACTCAGAAACAAAAGGTAGTTGCTGCATATGGCAAACACATATGCATTTCAATGTACACACAAAGTGTTTTTCTTGTATGCAGCAAATGTTCCACACTTTTTCCCCCTTTCCTTACCCAAAACATGGATACAAAAAGAACCATGCGGATATTGCATGCAAGTACACACCAAAATAAAACAGACCCGTCAGTAGAATTTTTCCATCTGAAACATCTTAAACGCAGAGCAACCCCTCAGCGACTGCAAATTGAAGTGTTTATGTATCACTTGCATTTTGCTGTCCTAAATAATAAATGAGCTCAATTAGGCTGCTCACACTGCAACTCAGAGGGAGACCAGCACCTGATGTGGCCCTAATTGAAATAAACAGCAGCTTTGCCCCCCTTGGTGAACACTGACTAATGCTATAAGAGGAAATCTGAGGGCAACACGGCGTTAGTGCCAGTGTGTGTGTGTGTCTGTGTGTGTATGTGTGTGTGGTCCTGTGTGCAAAAGGTCACTCAGACACGCCACTCCACTTGGATTGTCCCTTTATCTCTTCAACAAATGAGATGGATAATAGAAAGGAGAGACAGGGTTTATGAACATGGCTTCACACACCGTGCGGAAGGATCTTTGTGAATCCATCCAAAGTAACACGCAGAGCTATAGCTTCATTTATGTTAACAGTCACAGTAAAATACCAATTAATTAATCTTTCCAACCAAAACGTAACACAGAAATGTATGTGTTCATCTGTGTCAGGGTAGTAGGGCCATCTAGTGGAAGTACTAGGGTAAGACAGATGTACAGGTGCATGAAAACGCCCCGCTGTCCTGTGCAGCAGTAAGAATATACGCTTAGATCACCATTGGCGTCAACAGCATCATATGTTCAGAGCCATCATCGTCAGGCTTTGTAATAGTATGGATGTGAACTGCACCATGCTCCCAGCTTGACTTTCCATCCCCCTTCACCGTTGAACCAGACTTACTGCCAAGTATGGTTAGCATGACGATTACATAACATTCATTTAACAGCAACATGTCGCCTTCGGAACATGAAAGGGGTTGGGGTGATACAGAGAGAGAGAGATGGGGGAGGGGGTCAGCAAATGTTCTGTAGATCATATTGAGAGGATGATACTGATCAGCAAGGAACACAAATTGCTAGAGGTCGGTTTGTCTCTGCACCCTCTCTGCCCCTGGTCCTCAGCTCTGTCCAGCTCCAGTTCATTTATAGCCAGAGGGCTGTGACAACAAGACGTACACAATAACATCATCCACCCGTTTAGTCACACAAATAGCACTGTTTGTTTGAAAATGCTTGTGACATGAATCGTGTATGTGTGATGGTGTGCATTGTAGATATGCTTCAGTATCATTATAATTAGCTTTTTACTGTAAATGTCTGTGACCATGCTTTTCTCTCTCTCTCTGTGTGTGTGTGCTTGTGTGTGTGTGTGTGTGTGTGTGTGTGTGTGTGCGCATGTGTGTGTGTGCGTGAGAGGTTTTGCGTCATTCATGCGTCTTGCTCTGGTTGCTGTGGAATCAAAGCAATGAAAGCTAGCCGTAGAGGCAGACAACCATACAAACAAACAGTAAAAAATAATATTAATGAATTAGATTTCAATGCCTGTATTTGCAGTGTTTCATCCAGTCATGATGTGGCTTAAAAGTCTATATAAAAACACAACTCTACTGTATGTCAGGTGTGCACAGTGCATTACAGGACAAGTTCACGTTTTGGGGAAAGTTGTGCACCACAGTGAATCTGTGGAGAAGCTATAAATGGCAAGTGTTCCAGGTCCATTTGTATCAATCTAGGCCAGTTGCTCTGATGTAAAACTAGAACAAGTGAGCTGTAGAGAAACTGTAGCATTGACCATGAGCCTGGACGGGATGTATGACTTTTGGTTAGGGACAGTGCTGTGTGTGAGTGTGTGTGTTTGGCTGTTTCCTTAATTGTGTAAAACGTCTTTGGGGAATACACAATTCTCATTGGTGTTATTTCAGAGTAACCACTATCCGTGCATATTCACAAAGTTGGCAGACAAAAATGGATGTTCACACACAGCGGTAATCAGAAAGTAAATAATGCCCAGCCTCTTGGTAGGCAGTGAGGCCTGGGAATGTGTAGCATGGATCTGTTGTTCTGGCTTTTACTCTCTCTCTCTTTTTCCTCTCTCTCTCTCTCTCTCTCTCTCTCTCGCTATGTCTCTTGCTCTCTCTCTCTCTCTTTCTTTCTCTCTCTCACTGCAGTACCCCCTATGTTGTAGGATCTATCTTCATCTATGAGGCAGGCTGTGAATGACGTTCACAGAGGGGGTGATGAGCGTACAAAATCAGGAGGCAGTCACTTCTTTTTTACCACAGGCCTGAACCCTTATTTCCAGTCTTTATCACATGATCTTGGATAAGGACTAGGCAGTACTCTTTAACCTTTGGGGTTTCCATCCGTTTGTTAGTTTTCAACCGCTTTTGTTTTTGTATCGATGAAAAGCACCACCACAACTTGTTTCGTGATCTAATGGTTTCCCTTCCCTGTTCTGTAAGGTGGTTTGAGATGCCCTATAAGTTGTCCTCCCTCTCCTTTTTTCAATCTGGCTGACTTTCCCTCTCTGCGACTGGACTAGACACTTGAAAATGGCTAACACAGCATTCATGTGACAGTCCCAGTGCCTCTGGCCTACTTAGCTAGCCATAGCCTTATACACTTCCCCTTCAACAATCTCTGTGAGCTGCGCACTATTTGACTGCTCCACTTCCTGGTGGTAGGGTCCGGAATGGGCTCCGGAATGAGAACGTCTTGTTCTGTTCACTCGGAACATCACAATCAAAGCAAACAAGGAACCTGCCAAGTGAAGCTCATATGACAGCAGTTCAAAAACGCATCGCAAAACAGAAAGCTCCCCACACATCCAGCCAGCTCTGCTTGACAACTCTCTTTTGTCTTTATTCTCCGTCTATTCATCCCTCTCCAGAATTCCCCTCGATCTCACTAATGCAAATTCCAGTTGATTTAATTGGCGAGACCGGACATATGGACAGTGGGCTTTTGCCAAAACAAATTCCTTTAGATTATACCTCAGCTAATGATTTTAATCAAACCTGATTCAGCAAATTACCGAATTAACATGTTGCTCTCTCTCTCTCTCTTTCGTTACAATAAAGACATTGGCAGAATCCTTTTATATTACCTGAGCCCTGGAGAGGTTAAGTTTTACACGTTCCAGCCGCGTGCCAAACAGCCCTGGACCAACCAAGCCTCTCTGCCAGCTCATCCTCCAGACTACCCTACACACTGCAGATCATCTCTTGCCAAACACTCTATACTGGCACTTTGAGTGCTAGACTGTCCACCTTAAAAAAATTATAAGTCCCAACTGGATGCCATGATTTAACTTAAGTTGAATATAACAAAGAGTGTTGGAACTTTCTTGCATCTTATGCTTTGGCAATAAGCTGTATGTATAACATGGAATATTTAAAGATGACAAGATACATAACTGGCATATTTTGGGTTTATTGATTAAAAATATGAATCGAGTTTACTGTTGTACTACAGATAGTCTCAGAAAATTGTCCAACAGAGAGATACCGGGATGAATGCTAAGCAAATAAGCAAGTTATCTGAAGGCGTGGAAGGTAAGCCATGTTGACTCCACTTAACAAACCAAAAAAAAAGCACATTATAAAACGTCCATGCGTTTTTTAAGTGGAGGCAAAGGAAAGGTCAGGCTGAATTGAAAGAGCTCTCACTTATCAGTTTCGTTCTCCAGCCTTTTTTTCTCAGCAATGTGTACTATCTGGTCTCTCTCGCTCTCTCTCTCGCTCACTGTTCGTCTGTCTGTCTTCCTCTTACGCAAACACCACACACAGCATTGTAATGTCTGCAGCTCTTCTCAACTCTCGCTTGTTTCCTGCGTCACTTCCCGGCATGGTCCACTGTAATGTAAACACAAGCACACTCATGCTTGCGCTCGCACACAAAAACAGCCTCACACGTCCAAACACGTGTACACAAGCCAACACACACAAAATACATGGTCACATGATGAGAGCCTTCATTTACAACCATATCAAACCCGCGGAATAACATCCTTTTGTGGCTGGGCACAAAATAGGCCTACATCAAATACAATCATATTTTCTTCAATTATTTAAAACATGATGCCACAGACAGGAAATCATCAACTCCAGTGTCTCATCTTTTAAAGCGTGCGATCCTCTACCTCAGATTACATGTCATGTGAAACACTGTTCTGACATGACAATTTACGATACTTTGATGAAAGGAAGACTGACAATGTAGATAGTCTATTGGGAGATCGAACAGAAAGCGCGAGAGATAGTTATAGTCAGATAACAAATAATTTATTAAATCCTTTATACAATAACTTTTGCCAGAGAAAGAGGGAAACATAGGCTATGCATTTCAAACTGTCCAAGTTTTTCTCAAACCATTTTAAACATTTCGCTAATCCCAAATGTATCCTCAATGCATCTTTACCCATAATTCCCATATCTAACTTGCCGAAAATGTTAGGCAGTCCAAACAAACAAGATGTAGCCTATGCATTGGCCAAGAACATATGTATGACTCATAAATATATACTTATTACAGTGCGCAAATAATATAATCATTGTGTAGGTTTGTTTGTACTAATCACGCTATGCGCAATACAATAAATATCTAGCAGCTTCGTCTGCGCAACGTCCTCTGGAAATTTGGAGAATATTGGTGCGTCGTGATTCAGTGAGCGGCAGGCAATGAGTCGATGACACAAATGAAAATGTAGTAGCCAAGTGATAAACAACATAAAATACTTTGGGTGTACTTTAACCACGCTATATAACAACTCTTTAAACAATTTGGTCCCCTATACTTCCAATTTAACAAGACTAGATGAACACCAGTAAAGTTAGATACAAATGTAATCATATTTCGACATTGTAATATTAAAAGTAGCCTATAGGTTCGCATTTAGTTTGGAAATCATTTTGCCTATAGGTTATAGCTAGTCACCTGTACATTTAAATACAACGTATTTGTCTACTCTATTATTGACTTTGGACAAGGCCCATGATGCAATATTCAGGTAATTAAATAAACAACCTATAATCAACCTAACCAACGCACATCAACTTGAAAATGTCTCTTAAATCCAGTTGTTTACCTCAACTTCGATTTCAATCTGCGCAACACCAATTGGAATGCGGACATCGCCAAAGACAATTCAGAATTTGGCATTATACCAATTTTCTTCTCATAACAAGAGATTAATGATACATTAAGCACTGTATATGCAAATACAAAATTATGATTAGGCTACAGCATTCAAAGATTGGACAGGGCTGTCAGACAGACAGCATATTAATGGTCTATAACCAACGCAACGCAACCCGCGGCGCGCAGAACACCTGCGGCTGTCTCACTACCACTAAATAGTGACAGCTGATAAATAGAGAAAGTAACATATCCCACCTGCTTAATAAGCATCCGGAACAGTATTTATAACTTCACTCACACAATTTTGCTCCAATTCCGATGCAGTTGAAATAAAAGCGCACTTTCGGGTGTCGTCTTCACAAGTATTTCGTTTTTCTACCAGGTTCAATTGCTCATTTTTCTGGAAAGCTTAGGTCCCCCTGATCCACTCTGACCGCTGTACGCACAATGAGACGAAAAGCCGGTGCTATTGGGTGAAGATGATTGCGTAGATAAGAGCACATTCGGTCTTTCGGTTCCTGGCCATTACATTATATCATGTCCATGTGACACGCACACTCAGGCCTCTGTCAATGGAAACTTAAAGGGACCTCCCACGTGATACGCTCCTTGCGCTGTCTCACAGAGAGCGAGGTCCGGAAAAGTCCAACGCAATTGCCTAGTAGAGTGAGACTATGAGCTCTACAGTGAAAGACCACAGGCTAAAATTGCCAGTCTGAACTATTATTGCCCACACACTCACTGTATATAACTAACTAATTACACATTTATTGATTGTTCCATTAGGCCTGTTTGGGTGTAGGCTATTTGCGTTGCATATGAATCTGATATCTTATCTGATGATTGCCAGTCTGAAGAACATTGCATTACACAAATATTTTAAAGAGTCGACACTGTAAAGTGAATCAACGTTAAAGCCTCTACTATTCTGACCCTAATGTGGTGTCAGAACTCAGAACTGTGTGGTCGGTGTCTGCCCCATGCAGCCAATCCCTCTCTAGTGTTCTATCTTAGAGGGTGGGCTGCTCCCATTTGGACCTCCAGTCAGGACCGTGTGAACATACCAGAGGTCGGGGTTTTCTGTAGCTCACATACCCCCCGTGGTTTGAATTAAAGGGGATTACACACACACCAACAAAAGACACCTCTCTTCGCTCCCTCAACTCATTTTGTCTGTTTTTCTCTTCGCTCTCCCAAACCGAATGGGTGAAATCCAGACATCAATAGTGATCGCTTTATGTCATTTTATTATCACTTAAATTATGAATGAAACTATATTTTTTTGTTTTGTTTTGTTGTTTGTAAAACGTTTGTTTTGTTTTATGTTAGGTTATGTGTCAGCTTCATTTTTTTTTACCACCTTTGGTGACTGCATATAGTAGACTACTATGGTCAAAGGGTGTATGCGTGTGAGTTCATAGGAGTCTGTGTGTGTCTTTCGTCAGAAAGTTTCGACCACTGCGTCATATTATTATTATGTTGCCTGGAAACCATTAAGCAGGACACATCGAGAAACTAATTCCCATTGTGCATGCACTTGAAAGTGATTGATCAAGCATTATCCTATTTCTTAGTCTGTATACCCTTGATTACTTTAAATATATTGTAATCAAAATACGTGGTTGTACGATCTATAGTCTACAATTGTTATGTGAAGTTCACATGCAAAACACAATAGTAAACATACCTCGCTTTAATGCCCCTGTAGAACTTATAGAGACAGTACTGTCTCTTTAAACACTGCTACTCTATTGGCCCTTGCTTGTTGCTTGTTATTTTGTGCAACAAGATGGCTGTCGTTCCAGAGAACAGAGTCCTCTCTTTCAGCGTTTTTAAATGGAGCTCTTACTCCTCTACATATTTACCTGAGTGAGTAATGCATGTATCCATTTAGCACTCTTATGAATTTGTTTATGCAGTATATCTGTCCTCTAAAGCGTCAGTTCAATAACATAGTCGCTCTCCGGCCTAGCTTGACAGGAGCAGTCAAGGTAACGCTAGCTGATAGCTACCTGCTAACATATCATGAGCTAGTCAAGTAGTTGGATTTTGCTGTTCTCACAGCCCGCTTAAAAATAACGACACTTCACTTGACAGATGGGTGGGACCGTTTGGAAAAGGATACCAAAAAATATTAATTAGGCCTGCTGAATGATACCATAACTGCCCCAACCCAACACTGTTTCTCTTACGTTAGTCAATTTGGTCAACCTAACGTTTTATTCCAGTAGCTTGACACACCGAAATGTTGCAGTTGGCTAGCCTACTAAGCCAAGACAGTTTGTTAGTTGGATCGGTCTTTTTCCGTTCGCGATACAACTTTGTATCTTTGCAACTTTGTATCCGCCACCTAGTGTCATTTAAACAAGCGCACACAGTGTTATCCTAGCTAGCTAGCTAATTCAAAAGCCATTATTAGCAACGTAAAGTATTCCTATGCATTGACTTTCTGTAATTTAATGGCATTCTTGTGTACTGTGTGTAGATGCATGTCACCATGATGACCAATCTAATGTTAACTTTTTGTTTACGTAACTTAAGATAGGTTATCAGCTAATGTTATCGAACGTTACTGCTACGATAAGCAGTGTAGTTTTGCTAAGCGACAGTGGATGGAAGGGTAGCGCTGTATCAGCCAAATAACTAATGATGATTAACAGTTAACTTATAGCTATTAAGTTCCAGAGTTTCAAGTAGGTGGGCCATGACACTAGTTTGAAACATTACATCTCACAAAGCATGAACATTTAAAACGTCAATTAACTAATGTGTGGGCTACCATTGTTACATAAACAACTAAGTTACAAATCACTCACCTTTTTATGTTTTAACATTTATTTAGAAACATCTTGGTGGACAAACCAAATGACCAGTCCTCCAGGTGGTCTTCAGAAAGCAACTACCCACCACAGGTAAAGTCTTTCATGTCCATGTATGCCATGCACAATAACGAGACATTGCCTACCTCAGGCAAGCGAATAGATGGCAGTTAACACTTTTCTAGACTTGGCCTAGAGGCTTAAGTCTTTGTAACTCATTCATCCAGAGTCAATTATGAGTTGGTGTTACAATATATCGGTTGTGCCGTGGACTGAGAGCTACATACTGGGAACCCCTTTATTCAAAGTCCCCTGAAAACCAAACACTCACAAGTCTTACCTTATTATATGATGGAGATCTGTCTTTTGTTCCAAAAAAGTGTTTCATCTCACATTATAACTCTTGAACCCTGATTCACTACAGTAACATAATGGTGAAGTTTTGTGGTTAAAAGGCAGTGAAAATTCACTTGCACTGCAAATGAAAATTAAACGTCCAAGTTAAAGTTGCCACTTTATACTATATTTATACTTTGTTCTCTAAATCAGCAATACAGAAGTACAGTATGCAAAAGAGGATCATGTTATGGTCTCACAAGTTTGATTCCTTCTTTCTTTTTTTCCTTATTTTTTTTTGATAGTACTTAATATTGAAAATGGAAAGGCCTGCAATCGTTCAAAGTATCACCTTTGGGAAGTACGAGAAAACTCATGTTTGCAATCTAAAGAAGTTCAAGGTGTTTGGTGGAATGAGTGAAGAGAACCTGACTGAACTCTTGTCCAGGTGAGAGAGGATACATAGATGGTAAGATGTTGCCAGGTTTGAATATGATGCTGCTTCTGTGTACTGCATAAATACTCTGTCTAATTTGAAGGATAAACTACCTTTCAATGAAAAAGGTACATTTAACCTTTTTAAATCCTGTAGTCCAAGTTTACAGATAGTCTGCAGTTCTCAATCCACCTGTGCCTACAAATGTTATAATTTACAATGCGTACTACAAATCTACTGAAAGTGCCTTGTCATCTCTTTGCCTGTTCTTCTCCTGTTTTATTTTCCTTATAAGTGGCCTTAAGAATGACTACAACAAGGAGACGTTCACCTTGAAGCATAAAATCGACGAGCAGATGTTCCCCTGCAGGTTTGTTAAAATAGGTAAGGGCGGTCGGACCATTATTCACCATGTTAAGTTTAAACAGCAAAACACTCACACAATAATATATATATATATATATATATATATATGTATATATATATATATATATATATCATAACCAGATTAGTATATTTTTAAATAAGTATATACAGTAGATATAGAAATTGATTGATTGATTGATTGAAACCCTGCTAATTCTCTTTTTCTCTGTTAGTGCCTCTGATGTCCTGGGGCCCTAGTTTTAACTTCAGTATCTGGTACATCGAGCTGCATGGAATTGAAGACCCTGATGTGGTGCAGCCTTGCCTTAACTGGTATAGCAAGGTAGGTCTACCCCTCACTATGTCTTATTCACACACTTGAGAGTTTGTTTTAAGAGGGCAAAGTGTCATAGTGTACACACATGCTTCAGTGAGACCGTCCCCTTTGTGATCCCTGCCCCTCTACAGTACAGAGAACAGGAAGCCATCCGCCTGTGCCTCAAGCACTTCCGGCAGCATAACTACACAGAAGCCTTTGAGTCGCTGCAGAAGAAGACCCGCATTGCCCTGGAGCATCCCATGCTGACGCACCTTCATGACCGGCTGGTGCTGCAGGGAGACTTTGACGCCTGCGAGGAACTCATTGACAAAGCCGTGAGCGGTACTGGTGACAAATTCATTATAAAGAAATAAACTTATAGAATAGAAGTTTTGGTACATAGGTATTGCATTTTCTAATGTTTGAGCGTTTTACTGTGCTCTCCTTACTAGACGGTTTGTTTAACCAATACATCAGCCAACAAGAGTACAAGCCAAGATGGAGTCAGATCATCCCTAAATGTAACAAAGGTACAACCGCCCAAGAAACCATCCAAGAAGACATGAACAGTGAGACAATCTATTCAAGCAAGAAATCTTTTCATCAACCACGTGCAGTACAATGTAATGTGTTTCCTGCGGCTGAACTAAAGTCTGCCCCTCCTTCCTTGTTTTACTGTTTGCCATCCCCTCTTCCCATCGTGTCGTTTTACTTAATCCATCATGCTGTCTTGTCGTCTCCTCTTTCTTTCCCTCTTGCTCTCTGCCATCTATAATGTATTCTCCATAACCCCTCCTCCCTTCCTCTTCCTTTCTCGAGGTGATGGCGACGACAACCGCCCGGGGATGAGGGGAGGCCATCAGATGGTCATTGATGTCCAAACAGGTGACACACACCACACCACACCACACCACACCACACTCATCTTGACTGCTAGTCTAGGTACTGTAGGGTTACTGGCTACTACTTCGTGTGTAAATTACTCTTTATCAATTTTTGTAGATTATCAATTAATTCATAAATTAAATATTATAATCGATCAAGGTGATGAAGGGTAATTAT
>JAVQIZ010193054.1:0-15203 GCA_036023535.2 Galaxias brevipinnis | reverse complement strand
TGTGGTTCTGTTGGCTTCTTCAGACTGTGACCTTCAGCATGCACTGGAGCGATTTGCAGCTGAGTGTGAAGCGGTCGGGATGAGAGTCAGCACCTCCAAGTCTGAGGCCATGGTTCTCGGTCGGAAAACGGTGGAGTGCTCTCACTGGGTTGGAAGTGAGTTGCTGCCCCAAGCGGAGTTCAAGTATCTCAGGATCTTGTTCACGAGTGAGGGAAAAATGGAGCGTGAGATTGACAGGCGGATTGGTGCAGCATCAGCAGTAATGCGGGGGTTGTACCGGACCGTCGTGGTGAAGAAGGAGCTAAGCCAAAAGGCGAAGCTCACGATTTACCAGTCGGTCTACGTCCCAACCCTCACCTATGGTCATGAGCTTTGGGTAGTGACCGAAAGAATAAGACCGCGAGTACAAGCGGCTGAAATGTGTTTCCTCCGTAGGGTGGCTGGGCTCAGTAGGAGCTGGAAAGCTATGCTGGGGATAGGGACGTCTGGACTACCCTTCTTAGCCTGCTGCCACCGCGACCCGGCCCCGGATAAGTGTCGAAAAATGGATGGATGGATGGGTGGATTTATTGAACAATAAAACGCGTAAACCTATTCTAGTAGAACTCCTAAATAAATGTATGAACCTGAAAATTTGCATAATATGGCTCCTTTAAATGTATAAGGCTACGTTAGGTCTACTTAGGTAGGTATAATGAGTTTGTGGCCTATTGCCCCCCGAAGCTTAGCTTTTGCTGAGGCTGCAATTGAAAGGGATCTGTTCGCCACATTTGACAAGTATGTCACATGGAATGTTGTTTCCCGCCCACATTTTTTTTTTTTTATATTCTAACTAATCAGTTATTTTTAAATTCTCAAACATAGGCTTAAGCTATAGGCTTTAGGTCTAACATTCAAACAACTTCTTTCATAATAGATTGTTTATTTTAAAGTTAACATTTAGATTAAATGTCGACCCAAGTTAACAGGCGTCTCTTGCTGACATGGAGTATGACTAAATATATTAAGAGTTGGTAGAAAAGTGTGTCACAACACAACGCTTCTATGGTGGCGTAGCGGTAGAGCGACAATGTAGTAATATCGGAGATTTTTGTTTTGCCCAGGCTCGGCCTATTTTTTTTTAATATTATTTGTGTGGTCGAATATAAAATATCTTTGTAACTTAAAGAGCTTGTAGTTCTCCTGCAGCCTACCAAAAACTATACAATCATCAAATCAGCTTTTAAAAAGTAAGTAATATTTCATATTGTGAAAATGCTGAAAATGTTTTGTAATCCATGCCACAGTTTGCTGAGCTTCGGCACGCACAAGCACATTGACCCAAAACAATCCAGGCCCGAGTTAAACTAGAACACCGGACATAGTTACGAGGAAAACGGGAGTGAAACAGAAATGGGGAACGATTCACAAACAACGGACGCACATAAAAGGGAGAGTCCAGCGGGATAAGTTAGCTGTTTTAGCTGAAACTAGGGGTGTGGTAGAAGAAGTTGCGAACAGGAACAAAAACGGCGGGCCAGCGGCTGCCAATGAGGGGTTCCAGGTTGATGGTGAGCTTGATCTAGGAGAGCTAACTGGTGTAGCCCTGCCTGCACCTGAGGAGGACAAAAGTCCCCATGGTGAGGTGGAAGGAGCTGAGAACCAGGGTGTAGTGAGAAGCATGGCCCAGTTGAGCGTATGGAGGGAGGAGATGAGTTAGAGACGCAGGATCAAGAAGTTGTAGGTGCATTTATCTGGCCCAATGGTGTTTCTGATAATCCTACAGTGGTTATTGAAATCACTTTACAGAGGTTACCTCATTCAAAAACCTACAGGCATTTCAATACAAAACTGTTGCAGGACCTCCTTTTTTGTGAGCGTTTTCATGTTTTTTGGGAAGACTGGAAGGGGAGAAAGGCTTTGTTTGAGAATGCTAGGCAGTGGTGGGAGGTGGGGAAAACTCAGGCTAGAGTATTCTGCCAACAATACTCTACATTTACATATGAACATGCAAAAGTCAGAACCAAAGTCAACAAATTGGAAAAAGATATTGGAATAATTGAGGACTTTAATTAATGAAAATAATACAGATTTACAGGGGGAGCTCAGGATGAAAAGGTCGGAGCAAGGTAACTTTTTACATAACCAGGTTAAAGGGGCGCTTATCAGGTGAAGAGTGTTAAACATTAAAGATATGGATGCCCCACGTCGTTTCTTGTTTAAATTGGAGAAGACCACAGCACAGAGGAAGCAGATGATTCACCTATGGTCTATAACATCTGACCAAGGTGAAATTAGGAAAATGACAGTGGATTTCTATGCCCAGATGTATGCAAATGGCAACACAGACCTTCAAGGTGCTCAAGAGCTGCTGCAAGGATTACCTGAGCTAGGATTGAGGCTCAATGAACAACTTGAGGCTGACCTTACAATTGAGGAATTAACCATTGCTGTTCAGAGGCTCAACAATGGCCGAGCACCTGGGATAGATAGTCTTCAAAGCATAATTCTATAAACAGTTTTGGGGGTTGCTTGGGGAAGATGTCTTGGATATGTTCCAGGAGAAGAAATTGCCGGTTAGCTGCCAGAGGGCAGTATTATCACAGCTGCCAAAGAAAGGGGACCTAGGGTTCTTAAAGAACTGGAGACCTGTTTCACTGCTTTGTGTGAATTACAAAATACTGTCCAAAGTGTTAGCCAATAGACTGAAATAATGTTTGGAAGTTCTTGTACACAAAGACCAATCCTACTGTCACCCCGGTCGTACAATAATGGACAACATCTTTGTTGTCAGAGACATGATAGACTTGGCTGGGTGCTGTTTCTGCATATGCCGATGATGTGACAGTTTTTATAAGGGGCCAGGAGGATGTGCAGGCAGTAAGCAACATAAGAGTTTTATGAAAGGGCTTCCTTCCTCTGCCAAAGTTAACTGGGAAAAGAGTGAATGCTTTTTAATGAGTAGATGGGAAGAGGAAGGGCCACCTGATTTGCCAGGAGGGTTAGTGTGGGGAAGAGTGGGGCTGAAAATGCTAAGTTGTCCAAATGGAGGTGGTTGTTGCCAATTATGTCATATAGGGGGAGGGTCCTAGTCGCAAACAACTTGGCGGCTTCCATGCTGTGGCATAGAATGGTGGTGATGGAACCTCCAGTTGATCTTCTAACAAGAATCCAGCGTCAGCTGGTGGACATTTTCTGGTCAGGGCAGCACTGGCAGAAGGCACAGGTATTGTATTTACCAATCCAAGAGGGTGGTCATGAACTGGTCTACATAAAGAGCAGAGTGGATGCTTTTCGACAACAAGCTTCTCAGAGGCCTATATTGTCGCAATCTGAGCTGGGGAAAAGTAGCTCGGGCCCTCCTTCAGAGGGCAGGGGGTCTGCGATATGACCTGCAGTTGTTTTTATTAAGACCAGGAGACTTTCCCGGATTATCCCGATTTTATCGCAGTGCTGAGAGCCTGGCAGAACGTATTTACAGTTCAGCGTGAACTTTCTACGTCGGCGGGATGGGAGCCGCTCTTTTACAACCCCCTGTTAGAGGTGAGGATGTTTAACTCACCAAGTGTGAGAGCAGACTTTGTTCAGGCTGGGATAACCAAGATGGGACACCTGAGGGATGCCATGGGGTGGAGGACGGCAGGTGATCTAGCTGCAAGGACCGGAATTAAATCGCTCCGACTGCTACAGATGATTGTCAATGAAGTCAAGGGGACATTGGTAAGAAACGCAGTACATAATGTGGAATGCACGACGGGGTTGGACGAGCCAATTGGGGAGGAGGAAATTACTCCACCAGTGTTGAAGGTGACGCCGGTGGGAAGTCTGCTGTGGGATGAGGATGGTAGCAAGTTACAGTCTTTCAAAACACCTGACCTGGGGGATTTTCAAGTCACCAGCAAAAAGGGCCTGTGCACTGCAAAGGTTAAAGTAAACCACCAGCAGGGCTTGAAGGACCAAAAGATATCGAGATGGCTGGAGAGTTCGGGGCATGGCTCTTCCCGACAATAGGTTGGTAATCCATACATAAGCCTCCCATAGAAAAGCGTACAGCTGATCTACAGTGGAGGATTACTCATGGAGCAATTGCTACGAACAGACACGTAGTACCTTGATCCTACAACAGGGCGGCAGTGTTCGTTTAGTAACCAAGACACCTTTTTCAGAATTGTGATAGGCTTAAAGATTTGTTCAGGTGCTGGTGTAGAGGGCTAGGGTGTGCTCTCTCTCCTGACCTTTTTATCGGGGGACCCATTTATGGACAGGAGAAGGGTGTGTCTAATTAATTTCATAAATGACCAGGCAAAGATGTCAATATGGAAGAGTAGGAAAGGAAATATTCTGGGAGTGGGATCAACAGACCCAAAACAGATTATGCGGGGATTGGTGACTGAAAGGTTACGGATAGAGAACGCTTATTGCAAGTTGGCAAATAATGTTGTTGGGTTTGTGGAGGTTTGGGGAGCTGGAGAAGTCCTTTGTACTGTTGATGAGGATGGGAAGTTGCTATTAAATGTGTAGCAAGAGCTAATGCTGAGTATGTCAACAATATAAATTGCATGTTTTTGAGGCAGTGTTTGAGTGAATGATGTTTGGAAAATTCAAAGTGTGGTTAAATCAAAATCAAAATCTCGCAATGTTTGTCTCTCTTTATGTCTCTCTCTATGCTTCTCTCTCTATATCTCTCTCTCCGTCCTCACCACAGAGTTTCTGCAGGGCCATCTCGGAGTAGGTTTCTCGGTCGCAGCCCTTCCCGATGTGATTGGTCTGCAGCTCCACCGTGGCTCTGACCCCAGACAGGGGGCCGCCGCACGTCTCCAGGTGCATCTTGGGAAACAGCTGCTTGCTTCCTGTCCCTGGCTCGTAGTCCACCCTCTTGTTCCAGCCTGGAACGACAAAAAACCCAGCAGATTGTAAAAATAATAACATGAACGACAGAAAACCCAGTTGAGTTTTATTTCTGTTTATTTCGCACATGTAATTAAATAATTATCATTTTCAATATACACAGGATAGGATGTTATAATATCCATTATGCCATACTACAAGATGAGCACGTCAAAAGACAATATTTTAGAATAGACTTGGGTTAAGAGCAGATATGTCATTGGGGTTCTCAAGTGGGCACCCTCCATCCCGGATGTTTCGCACATTGCACACAAAGTTCCAATCTTGAGTTTACAAGATTTCCATTTCAAAACAATCTCTACCAGGGGGGGGGGGGGCAAATCCTGACATGGTCATCGGTGACGCCATAGACGAGGGTCCCACCTTTATAAGCCAAGCCCTTCTCTCAGAGAGAAAGGGAGACATATCAAAGGGGATGGATATCTGAGGCAGAGGCGGCCGGCCGGCCGCGGGGCCTTTCACCATCGAACTTCACTGTTACATCAGAGGCAGCCCATCAGTATCTGATGAATTGGGCAGCAGGACCGGAGGAGCCATGGATACAAACAAGCAGCGGGAGAAGGGAGGAGGATCAAGGGAATAGTAGATGAGTGACATCCTAGGGCGATAAGCGAGAAAAATTTGTCAAAAAAACAACAAAAAAAACAAAAGAAGGTCAATCTTAGGTTAGAAAGGGCAATGGTTATTTTAAAACCCGGTCGTAGCTCCACCTCACCTATTTAGCACGCCCGCTTAGAACAACGCAAAAGAGAAATGGAAGAGAGGAAAATAACAAAAGAGAGCTATAGCTACCTAGGCAGAGAGAGGGAGAAACAAAAGACAGGACAAAAGGAGAATTGCGCCGTCTCGACAACATAAGTGGTGGAGGAGGAGGTAGGGGCCTCCCTTGCCTCTATGATTTTACATTTCGATTAGCCCTCGTCGCTACGAGTGGTGCCTAGGAGTTCTCTCAGCCTATGGAGCAGCAATAACAACTCCTCAGCCAGCCAGGGAGAGGACAGCTGACAAGCTGTCAGCCTGGGTAGGTGATCTATGAGAAGCCCAAGACTAGCAGAATTAGAAATAAACTGTGAACCAGAGAGTGGGAGAAAGGGAAGAAAATGAGAATGAGAGAGAGAAAGAGAAAAGAGTGACACAAAAAGAAAGAGTGACAAAGAGAGACAGAGAGCGAGAGAGACAGAGAACGGAACGAGGAATCCTCCATGCTCCAAGTAGTTCACTAGCCTTTGATATCCAGCAAATAAATATAAGCATTGAACTAAAAGACAAAATACAGCCTACAGCTCTGCCTGGCATGCTTATTTTTTTTATTTCACTACTTCAATAGGCTTCTTTCAACGTACTGTAATTGACCCCAATTATATTTGAATAACATTTATGCTGTTAATGTAATACTTTAATGTATAGTCATTCAATCATATTTTATTCATGATAAGAAACCAGGTAAATAGTTATGCAGTGCCACAAACCGCGTAATGATTTGCATTCAGAGGCACCATGCCATGCAGCAATGAGGAGTTATTTTCTCACGTCAGGAGTCTTCTCTGTGAACTATACAGGGCTTAACCTAACAGCAATTTATGTGTTTAATGTATGCTAACTGAAATAAATAGGTGAGAAATTACTCTGAGTCTTTCATCGAAAGAGAGAGGTGTTACATCGCCAACTGCTGTGCCATTGTTCAGTGTTTCAATCAAGCAAACTCCATTTATATAACAATGCTGTCGACACCTTTCAGCCACAATACACTCGAGAGAAAAGTCAAATCCATAGCGCACGCAGGGCACTGCTGCATCCTTTCCAGTATGTAATGCAGGAGCTACAGAAAAGTGCACCTCTGTTCAATTAGATCCATCATTTGATGATGACATTTGCTGAGAGCGTCGCAGTGAGTTGCCCTTTCCGTGTTACCGCCCCTCCTGCTGGGAACGAGTGGGCTCCAACTGATACTCTAACTAACGGAAGCTCTCTAGCCATGTTTACAGACTGGCTGTTCAGAGGAGTCACAGTCATGGGCTATAGATTCTGTTTTTAAAGATATATGACCGAGGGTACCTTTGTGGTATGACCTTCATGACCTGATGTCAAAGTTACTGTAAATCTTTGAAAATACCTTTTTTTTTAATATACAACTCTGCTGGAAATACACTTTTTTTAAGAGGTACTTTCGCAGTTTATTTTTAGTGCTAGGAGCTGGTCAACTCTAAACCAAGAGGGCATAGAACTGCATAGCACAAGTTCAACCATAAACCAGCAGGCAAGACAGACTTCCCCTGTTCTTTCCCACCTTGCACTGTTCTGTTTCTTCTCTCCAGCTCTGCAGGGAGCCTAACTCCTGAGACACCGTCAGCTCCGACAGGCAGCACAGTAGGAGACCCTGCCTGCCTGCCTGTCTGTCTGTCATCCCCTAGGGGTTCGACTCTGGAGAACTCTAACATGCTACATTAGTAGGCTACGAGTCAGGAAGCCATTGCGAGCGAGCGAGAGAGAGTGCAAAAGGCAGAACCCAAAGTATTTCTCTCAGATTTTTTCAAGTTCCTTGAGGGGCTTTATTCTAAAACGGGAAATGCTTAGAAAAAATCCCTTGTTCCTCTCTTCTTTTTTGTGAGGTTGTCTTCCTTTCTTTCCTTCTTTCTCTTTCTTTCTTTCTTGATTTTTTCCTCGCCAGTCTGGGATCTGACTCGGTTTCTTTTCCTTCTCCACAGGGGGACTTGACCTGGATTGCTTTGGTAAACAAGAAGGAGAGTTGAAGGAGGAGGACTGGAGGATGGATAGAGAGAAAGTCTGGTGGCTATTATTATACCTAGGGTTGAAGATGACAAAAGCCTGTGTTTGCCTCTGCTCTCTTTCATTCATCTACTTGCTCGCTCTGTTTCTCACTCACTCACTCACTCACTCACTCACTCAAAAAGAAAACCTATATTGCTCTTTTTTTCTGTCTCTATATTTAGCTTTGTCACGTTAAGAGTTGAAATACAGTTCAGCCTCCTTTTTAACAGCATCTCTCCAGCCGGCCTCTCTGGGTCTTCAGCCAGTCATTACAGAGCCCTGCTGTCACCACAGCCTGGTCCACCGTCATCCGGTCAAGGGGGGGTAAGATGACTGACCTTGCCAGCCGGGTTTGCAGACAGGCTTGACGTCGATGTGCACCGCCACGCTCTCCGTCGCTCGCTTCTGCCCGCAGTCGAAGGCGGTCACCAGGATCTTGTAGCTCTGCTGGGTGTCGTAGCTCAAACGCTCCGTGTTCCTAAGGTTTCCTAAAGAGAGAGGAGGAGGTGGGTTTAGAAAACACACAAGGATGATCATCAATGAAATGAGAGGTGAATTTGTTCGGTTACTGTACAAAGGGAACTTGGAACCACAAAATAGTACAGTATGTGAATGGAAGCCAAATAATCAGCAAATAGCTACTTCAGACATTCTTTAGGTTTGGAGAAAAAGTCTGGTTGAGCTTACAGCATTTGGGCATATAGTTTGTTTGGGCCTTTATTACTCCTGGGCAACCTGTCCAGAGCTTAGTCAGACGCTGTGCCCTTGCTGTGTTAATACAGCCATCTTTAAAGCCTTTTAAATTTGACAATATTTCTAAACCACGGGAGCCATGAGGGAGGAGCCATGAGGGAGGTGCATTCATTTTTTTTCCAGTTACCAAGACACTTCTAATTAGGTTCACTTGATCTCCATTATGATTAACATAAAGATATAATGAGAGCATTAACTGAGCTGTAATGGACGTATTAATTTTAAATGGCATTTCATTGCATAACAAGTTGTATCCTTTGATAATTCATGTTGTACATTTTGAATGTCTCAATTTGGTCAACATGTTTTCTGTTTTGGACCTGGGGTTAAGTGCTTTCAAAGTGCACATTTTGTTTGGACAAATGTGCTCAAGCAAATGAAGAAAAACTATTAAGAAATAGTACTTCTTAAGTGCAATAAGAGTATGTTTAAATTGGCTACCACTTTCCAATCAATACTCAAATATATTATTTTCATACAAGCAACTTCAATACACAATAACTTTAATAATCGTTTTCACAATAACCAATACAAGGACAACAATTTTCTCTTGCAGAGATATCCATTGCTTATTGATTTCCACTTGGACAAAACTGCTATCCAAAAAGCTTGTCATTGCCAACGAGCTTACAAAGAAGGAGAACAAGTTTTCTGAGAGAAGAGAAGTTCCCACTTCTGGAAAAATATCACCATAATGCCTTCACAGCTTAGTTTGTGAAACTGGGTCACAGACTGCATAGACAAAACAAACGTAAGTGTTGCTTAGTTTAGCAATTATTTGAAGAGCATGACGTCATGCTGTGAAATAAACAGAATTTAATTGAAATTCAAAAATCTCAAGTTTGAAGAAGGAACGAACAGTGAGAGTTATGTTTAAATTCAGCTGCTGGGTGTAAAGCAGAAATGTATACTGTATAAACAAATGTCCAGTGAAAATAATGTTTCAGGCTTTAGTGTAAAGCCTGATGTAACAGATTGTCATCTACACATGTTTACTGTAAAGAAAAGAAAAGAAAAAACGACTAAAACCATTCTTTTTTTTTGACAAAACCATGCAAGGTGCACATCTTTGGTAAAACACATCAGTCTTTGGAAACATGTTCCATTTACATAAACTATAAATACAGTAAAGGAATTCAGTTAGAGCATGTTGTTCCCGAGCTAAGCACACTAGAGTATGGTGTTGTTCTGTGCTGAGCACTATTTTATCGTTATCATCCCAAGTTAAAGTATAGAATTGTAATTAAAATAATCTAAGTGACTAGTCAGGGCCATCGGATGAAAATTCTGGATCCTCCCTCCCTTCCTCTCTCATCTTGATCCTGCGTCTCTCTCTCTCTGTACCCACGTTCCTGCCCCTGCCAGCCAGAGGTTATGATGTATTTCATAACCCACCCGGGCCTCTGATCCGTGGGTAATGATGGACCCAGAACAAGCAACAACTCAGCATGCCCTCGTGTATCACCCTGCCTGGTTCTAATTGAGCCATCCCGGAGCCCCCAGTAGCACTGCAGAGCCTGTCGGGGCTATGGGGGAGCAGTGCGAATGGCAGCAGAGGCGGAGCCAACATGGTTGAAAGGGGCTGTGATGGTGCCAGTTCTTGGTGCCATCTCCCCTCTCGGCCTGCCAGGGAATATCAGAGGGGCCAGTGAGAGGGGCGCAGAGATAGACGGACAGACACAGGGGTGTACAAGAGGCCAGGACACCCTCCAAACGAGAGAGAGAGAATACAAAATCTAGGGGAAAGGCAGAAAAAAATAGGAAAGAAGGAATCATGGAAGGAAGGAGACAGAGAACATCACATTTAAAGAAAGACATGGGGAAGATAAAACGAGACAGAAACAGAGAGAGAGAGAGAGACAGGGAGAGATAGAGGGAGGGGAAGACAGAGGAGGACATGGAGAGGCTCAATGGCTATCCGAAGGCCACGGGAGGAGGAGGTGGTTTCTGGTCCCTCCTCTGTCCCCTCTCACTCCAAGGCCTGCTCCGGCTGTTAGCACTCCGGCAAGGAGCCTGCAGCGAGGGCGCTCCTCTCCGAGGAGGAGCAGACTCAGAAAGTGAGGAGGGGGAGAGAGAGGAGAAGCTGGATCCACTCAGGATGATCACACAGCATGTGACGGATAGTAGAGCCCAGTAAGGGTTTAATCACCAGCCTCTGGAGACTGCCAGGCTAGCAATGAGTCCACGATGCGCTCCCCGCTCCCACCCACCTCACTCTCCTTCTCACCTCCTCCCTCTCCTCTTCACCCCTCCTGCGCCTTCTCACCCCCTTACTCTGCTCCTCACCACCTCCCTCTTATTCTCACCCACTCCCCTCTTCTCCACACCCCCTCCCTCGCCTCCTCATCCCTCCCTCTCCTCCTCACCCCCCTCTCCATGCCCCTCTCTCTGATTGCTAGAGCCTCTCCCCCGTTATCCCATTGGGGTAACAGTTTATTCATCCCCACATCTCTCTGGGTACCATGCGGCAGCCCTCCATCAGTCTGGATCACTGTCACATTTCAGCTCGTTATCCGTTTCCTATATTTTCGTCATTCAAAAAACAATCCGCTTCACACCAGTAGTACAATCCATAGACGGTCGGTTCTGTGCTCCATTAGTCATCCTGCTGGGATGAGTGGCCATGCCGTTGATGTCGTGGCCGGCCTGGCGGGCCCCAGCCTGGAGTTCCAGATTAGGATTACACCATGGCACCACACCCAGGGGATCGACAGGCGCTTCGGCATGTCAACACGGGTTCAGACAAGGTCAAACCATTTTGACTCTGATGAGAAGTAGCAGAGCTGACGGCTCAGGGATACCACGGTGACACACACACACACACACCTGTTACTAAGTAACCACAGAGAGGACGTGGGTGGTGGTGTGAAGTCTGACACAACTACAGCAATGCGCTACGTGATCATTGGAACGCAGGCTGCTTGCTGATGCCACTGGAGATGTTTGGTGGGTAGTTGCCAGATTAACAAATTTACAACACCCGGCCTGATTATGCGCTGAGCATTACCAAGGATTACTGGCCTCGGGGTGTAAAACGCAGAGTCAATTCCGCGGCTGATTTCTAAGCCCTGCTATTTGATTCTGTGACCACGCAGAGTAAATAATGAGTCACCCTATCTTCCCTTTCTTCCTCTAGCACACGCATAACATTTACTAGAACATAAGACCTATGAAATTGATTCGTTTGAATCATAAGAAATTAGAATGTTTTTTATAGAATATGCATCCCGCAAAACATTAGCATGTACTTTAAGTCATGTATGTATGTATGTATGTATGTATGTGTTCATTAACTTCAACTCAATCACTCAGTTGATATTAGGTTGTTGATTTAGTTATATTGGATGATTTAGTTATATTATAGGCACACACAAACAAAATTAGACACAAACATACACTTACATTAAACACACACACACACACAGTAATAGACACACACACACACACACACACAGACTCGTATAGGACCCACACACACACACACACACACACCGTTGCGGTCGATGGCGAAGGGTGTCCCCGTGGTGACAATGTCGTAGTTACAGATTTGGCTGTACTGCGGGGAGCAGTCCTGGTCCCAGGCCTCCACCTGCAGGATGCTATCGTAGATCTTCCCCTCCGTCACCGTCGCCCGGTACTCCGGCTCCCGGAACGCCGGCGGGAACTCGTTCACGTCGTCCACCTGGATGTGGACCACCGCCCTGCAAGGGGGGTACCGGATCCACATGGACAGAGGTGGAGTATTGGGGTGAGAGAGGGATCCGCGTCGATGGAGGTGAAGAGAAGGGGGGAGGGTTGTAGGATGTATGGTGGGAAGAAGAAGGGGCCGGGGGAGAAGAGAGGTTGATGGAGTCAGGGTGTCGCGAGGGTGATAGAGAATGAGAGGCAGAGTCAGGGACGATGTGACGGGAGACAAGGTTTCAGGGACCAAAGGGGGGACAGAAACGAAGAGAGGACGTTGAGAGAAAGACCGCCATGGCTTTACTTTCATCTCATTTTCCCACTTACATAAATCAATCAGTGCTACTGATAGTCTGATAGCAGTTCACGTGTTTTGTTGAAAGACTCGCTAATTAAAGGCATTAACTTAAGAAGCTCCATTTAGGTTGTCGAGTCTATCCTTCTCGCACACGGATTCACGCAGATAGACACAGCGTGACACACACACACACAAACTCAGAAATTCAAAGACACACACTCTCTCTGTCTCTGTCTCTTTAAAGAGAGACATGTTCATCAGAGATTCCCTAAGCAGGGTAATCTTTCTTCTTTTCACCCTCGTTTCTCGCTCTCTCATCCCTTTTCTTTGGCTGTCGGTCTGGGACAGGAAGGATCACAGGCCCAGAGCGCCTCTTTCAAATGCACTTCATCAGAGCAGAGGAGACCGCGGGGCTGGCCCTGCTACTGTTGTCCACACCGCTCCGTCAGTCTGGCTCCCATCCTCCTCCTCTCACTCTCTCCCTCTATTTTTCTCTCTCCTCTCTCTTTTTCACACCCTGTCTCTCCTCTCTTTCAGATTCCTCTCTCCCTATCGCGCTCTGTTTCTCTCAATATGTCTTTTTCGCTCTCCTATCTCTCTCTCTCTCTTCTATCACTCAGACTGCTTTCTTTTTCTCTACATCTCTACTCTCTCTCTCTCTCTTTGGTTTTATCTTCCTTCACCCCGCTCCCCTTCAGGCTAACAGTGATGGGTGACTAATGAGAGACATCCAGAGGTGGTTGAGCAGTGAGCAACAGTCTCAGGGCCCTTTAAGGGAAGGAGGGGGCATCCGACGCAGCAAGAGCTCTGATGATCAGTGTCTGGGAGAACTCTGCAGATAACACTGGGAGCTAGCATCACTCACATGGCAGGGTAATGAAACACAAACTCACTGGCTAAAAGGGAGGCAATTCCCGCTGCTGTGTGTTGTCTTACTTTCTGGCTGACTGGTTGTCTGCTTGGCTGGCTTTGAGTTTTTCGTTTCCATTGCTACATTTGGTTTTTGGCTGAATCTAAAGTCCAAGGGCCAATTAAATCACATGCAAATGTAGGCTAGCTAACTCATAAATACCCACCGCCCACACGCTCACAGAGAGGTAGAGCAAGACAACAAACTATACACATACAAAGCTATTCTTTATCCATCCTTCCAACACGCACGCATACACAGCAAGAGAGAGGCTCCTTTACTTGTGAGATTTCTTCCAGCTGCCTCCGTCGGGGCCGGCCCCGCAGTCGTAAGCCTGGATAATGAAGGTGTACTCCTTCTGGCTCTCACAGTCCACGGGGCCCTTGGCCCTCAGGACCCCCTCTCCCGACGTGCGGTTCAGCACCACTGCCTCGAACGGAGCCTCCTGCCCGTGGATCTTAAAGACACAGATCTCCCCTGCAAGGGAAACAGGAAGCACAGGGTAGGGTACGGTCAAACAAGTGCAATGTGTGTGTGTGTGCGCGGAAGAGGGATGAAAACCTAACCCAGCCGTAACATTGTTGTCAAAAGCTTTGCTGGCTAATCTGAGGGGACAATCATTTGCACGTTCATCGTCAAGACGATAAGTGAAGCGAGTTCTATTTTAGAGATTGTCATAAATATATATATATAATATATATATATATATAAAAAATAAATATATACAGTATACATTGTTGTTGTTTTTCTTTAGGTGTTGCTGGCATGTTAAAAGCCTCTTCTTCTGTAATTGCCTCCTTTGAGCATGGCCAAGTAGAAAGCAGACAAAGGGGAAAAGCAATCATAGAAGTTCTTCATATATCCGTCTCCACAGGAGGTGTGTCCCTCAGCTCATAGAAAAAAACCTCAACGGAGTTAAAACGTGTCCTTGTAGAGAAGAAAGTCGACACAGCTTCATGACTCTTTTCTTCACGATAAATGGTTGGCCATACAGTGCACTTCCGTTGAAAAAAATTAAGAAACATATATATATATATAATACATTTTAAATATATAAGGCGTAGTGTTTGTGTACGCACGTTATGTACCTACAAATCGGCTTTGAGCTGTTAAACGTGAAAATACATAAAGAAAAAACAAAACACATTATTCCAAGATGAGACAATTCAAAATCCGTCGACTCTACTGTCGGTGTATTTCAAACCTTCCATCTGTAGGAAATAGTAAAACATACACAAACACGCACACACCGTGGTGTTCCTATAGTGTCTTTATTGACAGTGTGGCATGCTCAGTCACAGTTGTGAGCACAGAGATCTCAGTCAGTGTCGCCCGCCGACAGAAAGGAAACACAGCTCCAGGAGTTTAGTCAACAGGAAAATAACTCCTGATACATCCTACGAACTCTGCCCACACAACATAAGATGGAATTTTCTTCGCCCTTTTTCTTCGGTGTGTGAATGCGTGTGTGTGTGCGTGTGTCGTCCCCCCCCCCCCCACCAACCAAACCATCTATGAACAAACTTATCCCCTCCGGCAATTGTTCTTCTTTTTGGGGATTTGGGAAATCTTCTAGGCGGGGTAAAGCCTCGCCGGCTCATACCCCTGACCCTGTGGCAGCTGATATCACTCGAGACTAGCGGGGGACAAAGCAGGAGGAGAAAGCAGCGGGGGGCTCCAGGGCTAAAGCCCCCGTGTGCCCAAACACTCTGGCAAACCCTGATAAGACACGCACTCCACTCTCTCCCCTGGTCGCACTCCCTGTCCTGCTCCACCTCCAACCGCCGTCTCTCAGTATCCTGGCGAATCCGCTCTAACTCCAGCTCTAACCTCCCCTATTCCAACTGCATGGCCAACAAATTCCTTCATATGCTCAAAGGTCATACCTGGCACGGGCACCACCTC
>JAVQIZ010193028.1:0-55360 GCA_036023535.2 Galaxias brevipinnis | reverse complement strand
CATTTGGTTAGATCAGTTGACCAATACTTACGCCTGCCTCTCTCTCTCTCTCTCTCTCTCTCTCTCTCTCTCTCTCTCTCTCTCTCTCTCTCTCTCTCTCCCCTCTGACAGCCCCATATTTCAACCGCATCCTCCAGTCTCCACTGCCACCCTTTCCTCTGTCGTAACGGGGCTACTCCCATCATCAGATGGGAAATTTCACAGCTGGGTGGTGGCGGCGCTCCTCGTCCTTGCTGACTTACATGGCCCCTGTCCAGACTGTGCGATGGCCCCTCCTTAGCTCCCAGACCGTGTGATGACTGCAAGGATGAGCTAGGAAAATAATTCTACACACCGATTGCTTTTGAACTGAGCTGGTTTTTGTGAATATGCTTTGTTGTGTGTGTGTGTGTGTGTGTGTGTGTGACTGTGGGGCTTTGCTGGTGTGTGCGCGTACGTGCATGTGTTTGTGCGTATCTGTGTTGTTTACACCGCACGTGTGCATTTAATATCCAGGCTGTATCAATAATTTAAAAAGAGAACAGTTTTGTAAAGTTCACATCTCCTTCCAAATACCCACGGGTTAACCAAGGTGCAAGTCAACAGCACATTTGTAGAGCACAGAGTTGAGCAGGTTGCAGGATGTTATCCTGCTGTTAAAGACACGTTTTCAGTGAAATGTGAACCTCCTAAAGAAAAAAACAATTCCTACAGGATACAAACAACACACTTCAGCATGAAATATGAAGCCATGTTGCTGTGGAAACATCTTGGCTCGGACCACTACCAGGGGTGTGCTAACATGCTAACTTAGCTCATCCTCCACTCCACCCTGGCACAGGAAACCCACAGCATGGGTCCCTGTGGCGTCAGGCAGCTCTGTGTCTAGTTAAGGTAAGTGCCCTTAAACACACACTTCTTTGAAATAAATGGATCAATGGGACATGGGGTGTGATCCTAGATCCCTGTTCTGTGTGTGTGTGCGTGTTAGGCCTGAATGGGCCCCTCTCTCCTGACCGGTTACACATAAAGACCCTCTTGTGCTCAACTTGTGCCAGAGCCAACAGTGGCCTCTGTGTGCGTCCTGTCCCTCTGCTCTGCTCCGCTCTCCCTCCCCTGTGTCCCTGCCTGGCCCTCTTGTGTACTGTAGGCTTGATTAGTCATGGGAAGAGATGCGTTTTCTGGATGAGAGGGCTCTTGCTCTTTGCCATGGTAACAGTAATCAAAATATTGGGGGAGAAGGGAAAACAGAGCCAGGTCAAAAGTTAAAGCCAGCATTGGCTCCGAAATGGCGATTGACTTTGGCTGTAAAGCTTTTTACAGTACCGTAAAATTCACTGAAACACTAATTATAATATTAAACTATATTACATTTCCCAGACAGTCTTATGTATAGTTTTAATAGTATGAAATATCTTTCATATTTAATAAATAAGCCATAAGAGTAAGAAAAAAAATATGGCATATGGCCTTTGGAATCCTCCCCCACACTTAATCTAATAAAAATAGGCACCTAACATTATGTACTCTACTGTGTATAGTTTATGAATGGAAGATTTATGTTGGTTGGCTGACTATCCATGATCTTTAGCAATAATCTACATAGATCAGACCTTTTTAACAAGCTGGCATAAATGAAGACATGACAGGAATTGTTCTTGGTTATTTTTCATGTTTCAAAGCAGTACTGGTGCTGGTGGTAGGTTAGAGGTATGTCCTCTGGGTGCCTGTATCACTGTGTAATTCCATCTGCAGCTCCTCTGAGTTATTCTGTCACTCTCAAAACAGGGAGAAGCAGACAGCCGGGATGGGTGCATTCACAGATAAATCCACTTAAAGTGTTTTCGAATCTAATCTGTGATGAGGCACCTTCTCAGTGGATGTTGGGGGTGGAATTGTACTGGATATTTTTGAGTTTACCAAGAGTAAAGTTATTAGGCCGTCAAGTAAACACAGCTGGGCCACATCAGCTTTAACGCCATTATTATCTTGGATCACTTCTGTTCATCTATTGACTTTGTGTCTAGGGAAATCACCTGGAAGGGAAGATAAAAATCACACACTGCCCCTAGTGGAGAATGTCAGGAACTGTCCATTTATGAGAACTTGACTTTAAACCAAGACTGCCACCTATAGCAACTAACTTTCATTTGTCTTTTTCAGTTACTCGGCATCATAATGTGCGATGGATTCCATTTGTTGTGCTTAATGAATTGGAAACACATTTCAATAATGGAGCACCATAATCTTGATTTAATCTATCAAACTAAAGACTAAAATCATGTAAACAAATGCTGCCATGTATCGGGAATGGCCCGTGTGAATTTCATATAAATAATGAGATATGAGCGACAAATATTCTGTGAATTGAGTTATATATCATTTAACATATTCTTTTTCGAAGGAAGAATCCCTGAAAACACACTGAACATGTTTTTTTTTACTGTCTGTAGTGGGAGTACTCAAACTAGTTGTGATAAAGATGATCTATATGGGAGGAGCTTTGTTCGAAGTTAACAACATTTACAATAATATAACTATTGTAGTAACCGATTCTGGCAGTAAATAGGCAGCTCTAGGCTAAACAAATACTGATATAATAATAATAATAATAATAATAATAATAATAATAATAATAATAATAATAATACATCTGATTCAAAAGCGATTTTCAAAACACCCAAAAAAGACACTTTACATAGTAATAGATAGAACACTGAACTAAATTGAAAAAACTAAACATGCCTAAACACAGAACAACATCAGTCTGAGAAATGTTCTTTGGATGCCAAATACATGCACAATAATGACTATGCAAACATCACTAAAAATGTTTTAGAAGAAATACTCCAGACTCCACCAAACTAAAATGTTATTCCAAACCAACATCTGACCCCCAACCCTGGCATTCCAAACATTGAATGTCCCCTTTCCCTCTGTACCACCTGCACAGAGGGTCTGAAATGTGTCAATTGTGTTCCTATTGAACCCCCCAGATCCCAAAGCAGGTGACTGGTATGCAGTGCAGTATAAACCGTGACTATTCACTGCCCAGCCATCGGCCCCTTTAAAGGAGACACTGGAAGCAGGTGGATATAATCGCTGAACCTCACTCAGTTTGAACTTCACCGCTCACACTCCTCACACAGGGGAGAGAGGCTCAGAGACTGGAGCAGTCCAGTGATAGAGGTAGGAAGAGTGCGTTTCAAGTTTCGGAACTTTCTCTATATGGCTAGATAACCATACAACATTCTGCCTACCATATGTTCAGCAATCACAACACACGTCTATATAGCAGCACCCCTCGGTTAACATTCACAGTAAAGCTATAACTTATGCAGCAATCTAAATGCAGTAGCGTAGTTGATGGGATGCAGATGGATATCTACAATTATTGTATCCTTTAATGTAACACCATATCATTTATAACCACTCAAAACAGTCAGATTTGTACATTCCACTACTGAGTGAGGCAATATTGCAATGAATGTGTTGTCTGTACAAAGACCTAACATTTTAGAGACAAAAACAATACCTAAGTTCAACTATTTCCAATCCTGATGGCCCTTCACAATACTTGCAGGTGTAATGCGATGCTATCTAATTTTAATCTGATGAAATATACTCCTGCAATTCAAAGGGCAGCTTGATTTCAACATCAGCTTGCCACAGTCCATTGTTGTTGACCACAGTTGACCACGGTAAAGAGTTCACATTTAAACACAATTCTCATTAATACAATATTTGAATTACTAAAATACAATTTGATAACAAAGAATGAAGAAAGTGGTGCATCCTGCTTTGTTCCTCAGAGATGGCAAAAATCTTGCTTTGGGTAAATATTGCATAGACTAATTTTAGCAGTGCTTTTCCACATATGTATGTAGACATTCTATATAACATGAGCATGTTGTGCGTTAGATACATTAGCATGACATTTGGTATCGATACTCTGCTCACTCCTTCACACCCACATGTTCTACCATTTGCTCCCCTTTTCTACCTGGGCTACATCTGGTTGTCGTTGTACTGTGGGGTGGAGAGTGTCTGCTGTTCCTGCATGGCTCCTGCAGCAGCCCCCATAGCTGCTTGTTGTGCTGCGGCCTGAACGTGCGGGTTCTTCCAGGCCCCAGTGGCCCATTCCTCTTGGGCTTGAGCCATGCTGGCCCCACTGCCTCGGTAGGAGTTATGGATCTACAAAAGAGTGTGTAAGAAGTGTTAGCATTCCCCCCAGTCACTATCCATAAGCAATCAATCTTTGTTTAGAATCCCAGACCGAGAGGTCTTGTGGGACTGGGATGTGGCTTACCCTGGTGAGAGCAATGAAAGAGAGGGTTGCCACAGCAGTGAACATCAGTGTTGGGATTAACATAATCAGAGCAATCAAAATGTTGTAGCTGAAGAAGGACAGGGTTGCTAGCCAGCCACTGATAGGCAGAGAGAAAAACAAGTTTCATTTCACTACTTCAAATGCAAATCATGGCAGCTTTGATTGATGGTTCCAATTTGTGTTAAACGATCTTGGAAAACGTGATGACAATGTGGAGGAACTCTGTGATACACCACTGAGTCATGTGGACCCAAGTTTAAAAGTGTTACAGCCCATACATAAAACTATTCATTTGAGATGGGTGACATTTACACATTTTATGGAAGCTGCAATTATAACAACTTTAATTAATCCTGATAGTGAACATTAACCAGATGACAGTTTGAGCATCCCCTTAACAGCTTCTCATAAAATAATGGAGGAACCATCATTACATTTATATTACACCATTTTTTGAATGGTCTACCACTGTAATGTTAAAACGATGATATAGTCCTTAAGAGAAAATGTGAGTATCCACTGAATGGTCACGTACTTAAGAGTAAGACAGGATGAGAGGATGATAAGTGTCTTACCATACACCCCACCCAGGAATGCCTATAGACTGGATGATACTGATTCCCACCTGGGCCATGAAAACAAAGAAGAAAGCCATGTAGTTGAAGGAGCTGTCAGTTCTGTGTGGAAAAGAAATGAATTATTCAAAGGGACATTTGATTCTCAGTGTTTTCTTTTCAAGGTAAAAGGTCACCCATAATTGGTTAACAAATATGTATAGAAGCGATGAATTGCACATTTGTTTAACTACCGATTTCACAACAGTAGGAAAAAAAACTTAGCGATAGATTAGTGGATATTGTATCTAAAATTTTGGAAACTGCACGTAACAATTTTCAAACTGCACTTACTTAAAGGCCTTGTAGATGGGCCTGAACCAGCAGACATAGGAACAGGGAGTGAAGAGGAGGAGCCATATGATGGCCATGCCAAAGTTTGTCACACCCCCTCCACCAAACATCCAGACAAAGCAACCAATCAGATTCACTGCCAAGGTGACACTGTTCACTGCAAAATGTTGGAAAGAAATCAGGGAGGCCCGCATGTATTAAACAAACGACACACTCGACAGCGTTGGTTCCTTTATTGCCCTTATTGTGGGTGGCCAATGTTTCCTCCTTTCAGTTGCGATACGTTACAAATCTACTTCCCACAAGTTGTAATTGGTTCTAATTACGGCTCTGCATGAATGGCTTCAGCCCTCTCCACAATAGTGCCATTGGCAGCCAATCAACCTCAATTACTGGTCTACAGGGAGAAGCATGGAGACTCACATCAAAGGTACCACTCAAACAAAGTTGAAACCATGTAAAGCTATTATCCTGTTTCATCCTAGGAAAAGCCTGTAGTGTACTAAATTCACTGTTTTGTAACCAACATTCTCCTTTTCTAAAGTAGTCTTTAGACTTACAATAAGACAAAAATAGGTATGCATGCAGTAAACTCGGCACACACTAGTGACGGCCATTAATGGAGGAAAAATAGTATTGAGCAGAATTAGAGTCAGGGTGACTCTGGTAACTTGTTACCAGTACTTAAACATTGTATTTACAGTATTGTCATACTGTATGTACTGAGTGTTTGCTGAACGCAAATAAATTTGCATTATTTATCATTCTCTGAGAAAAACAAGAATGCTGCATTGGGCACTTACAACTGTGTTAACGCTTTTGTTTTGATTATTGTTTCAAATAACTTTTATTCTATATGTATCAGCTAGTACTTGCCAGGAGAAAGCATACCCAGTATGCATACAGTACATACTGTATATTTAACAACACTTCTGCAGTGATTTTAATCCAAATCTAATTCCAGGTGCCGAAAACAAAAGCCCATCCTCAGTTTGAAGTGCTAGCAACTATTTATTACTTTAAATGAGTAAAAATTATGATAAAATCCTAAAAACTAGCAATATCCATGCCATGCCATGCCAGCATCAAATGAAAGGACTGTATTAACAGACAGTTACTGAAAAGTGGAAAGTAAATCAAGCCATTCCTGTCATTCAAGCTAATGAACATATTAAATACCTGATTAAGCTTTTATTTTTGGGGGTGATCTGTAAGAATATAAATGGTCAACAATTAGATGTGACAAATGTATGTAGCCTTTATATAAATAATGTCATGAACTGTATTTTTTCTGGCAAAATGTCCAATATATATTTGTTTCTGCTACTGTATGCACAGTAATACATTTATGTATTTCTTGTTCAATAAACCTCAGTCGCAAGTTTAAAGGCACAAGACTCGAAAACCTTGATACATCTGTTAAACTGTAGGCTGAATAGCAAATACAATCTTATTGAAGTCAGGTGACTCACAGATCCATAGGTGGTACATCTTCTTGCACATGTTGCGGTGCTGGTCTGGAATCTCCTCAAAGTCCTGGTAGAAGCAGGGTCTCAGGGGAATGAATCCTGGCAGCGGGGGAAAGTTGGGCTCTGCATAGAAAGAACACTTGTAAACTTGTAGGTTTCATGGAAGAGTGGTGTAAGATGTGTGTCTCTATCAAACCGTTCAACGGAGTAAGAGGATAAGTCAGGTGATATTTACCAGCCATGGGGACGCTGATTTGCTTTCGGTTTAGGTCAACTTGGTCCTCTTGAACCTTTACAATATAGGATTAAAGTTAATAACATTTACAGCATACAGTATTTCTTGTTTTACTGTATTTTCAACGTTCATAATGTATGAGCATTTCTTTGGGTCAATGTCTGGCAACATGTTTTCAATGGGACGGCTAGTGTGATATGATTGCACAAATTTGTTGGATCTGACTGGATTTATAGTAGAACACAGGACTGAAACACTACGGAGTCTAGCCGAGTTAGTTGAGCCGAAGTTAAGCTGAATGTTGTCGCATTGGACCAGAAGGAATTAGCATGCTGTGAGTGAAAGCATCGCCTCACGAGTGGCTCTGATGTCAAATCCTTCCGGTTGAAGTAACTGTGGAAGCACTCACCAATCAATAAGGAAGAGATAATGTGTTGGTTACTTTTTTATTGTCATAATATTACTGCGGTGCCCCAAAGAAAAATTGAATTACTCTTCGTAATTTGTATTGTGTCTCTTTAGTACTACTTGAAATATAGCTGGCTACCATAGCCTTACGGACCTCTACAGGCAACTTAATCTACTTACCTCCTCCAAATAGCTGCCTCGCTTTTTACAAACCACAATCCCTCAAGTGCATGCTCGTTGCATGGACAGTTTAAGGTTTTATTACAACAAAATAGTAGTCTTATCTGGCATTCAGATAATACGTTTAATAACGTTTCATGCCAGCAATAAATCCTGTCGTCGTTGTCACCAGTGTAGTGTAAACGCTGTCACTTTTTTTATCTAGACCAATGACAGGCATTCTGTAATCCGCGACGTAGCATTCAAAGACCAATTGCTGTCTGGCGATTTTACCCGGCTGCTCTCCATGGTTCTGAAATGCATAAACGTTGATGTGGAGGTCATTACAGTTAAATCCAGTCTAGATTACCGACAATACAAATAAATAGGTTAGGACGTGAAAACAATTGTTAATCATTAGCCCTAAAGTTGCGTGGTACCGGGCGACCTTAGGCTACTTCATTTTACATTAATTGTTTCACTTGGTGTTCAATTCAGGCAAGCTGTTTTAGTGACTCTGGCATTGTCGGTGTTTTTACACTAGATGGTGCTCAAATACATCATTAACTTGGAAGAAAAAACAGAGCTAAATAATCCTCTACACCAGATGGCGAAAGTGTCTTCCTTCATCTAATCCCTTTGAACGTGTGTCGTCTATTGACAGCAAGGGTCTAATATTTATAACATTTACCGATGTTGCCTGTTGATTCCATGACAGGCTGGAGTATATATACTCAGCTGTCTTGTCTTGAATACTTTCAAAATGTAAAGGATAATATATTGGGATATGTTTTTTTCTCCTTTTATCCATATTTATTTTCAAAGATAAACCTGCGCTTTGTTCACAAGGGCACTTGCACTTTGAAGGATTAACAATGGAATTTAATTGAACAACCACCACAAAAGCTATTGGGGTCATACTAGGACAGTGACCGTGTGCCCCTCTCAAAAGAATGAAGGCTAACCTGTGATTTATTTCCAGTTCAACAAACTTATAGTCTAACACCCACACACCTACACACACACTCACACACATCTACACACACACACACACATACACAAAGATGTTGCCTTACACTTAAATGTTCAGTGCTTTTCCCAGAACTGGACTTTGTTGTTATTGTTGTTATTAAATAATTGCATACTGTTAATATATGTTTCTAACTATGTCGATTTTGCATTGTATGTTACCCAAACGATAGACTATACATGCAGTATTCTTCTGCGGGTGCCACAGGCTGACATGACTCAAGTGGACATCTTTATGAGAAGAAGCTGAAATAGTGGGGTTTAGCTGCTTTGTAATGAGAATAGTGGTACACCACAGAGACACGACTCAAAGTAAACTGCTCCTGCACTGAGTCCCTCCATTGATCTGAACCAAATACTGGATTCAGAACAGATTCATGTTTCCCTCGGTCTCCTACCATGTGGCTGCGGTGAAATTGGAGCGCTTTGCATAGCTCCCAATGGGGACCAGGGCTTATTGAATTAGTGTGTGTCGTTTTAGGCTAGACCAGGCTTCACTGAGATTAAACTAAAAACGGAGATTCCTTGATGTAGCAGGGACTTTTGTGTACAATACTGTGAAAAGTGGGTAGATAAATAAAGAGTCCAGTAAAGGTGTTGTTTTAGTCTTGTCAGCCAAGGAAGATGGGAATCTTTGGAGCACTGACAATAATTGAACCATATTTGGAAATGTCATGTATGTTATGTTGACCTTTCTCTGTAATTGGTATTGGCCAGTCCCAAAAGTCATTTCCTGTCTGAAATATGTTTTTCATTCATCGAGGCAGAAGAAATGTCTGTTTTGAGTTCATCATCTCCAGCGGTTGGTCGCTGATAGAAAAAGCGATATGGTGAAATTCAGATTTTGTCTTCTACAGCCATCTCGCCTACACATCTTTCAGTTATCTCCTGTTCCTTCCCGTTCACCATCATTTTCCTCTACTTTTGTTTAATCACACCATCTCTTGATCATAAATATTCAGTGGTTGGCTCAGCCAGGACAATGACCACAGATGTTTGTTCAGTGTGTTGTGATCCAAGCCCGTTAACGGGCACACTGCCAGCTTCCCACATCATCAATTCTCTCATCCGATTTGGATGGGAGAGTAAGCAGTACCCTTCAGCTTTAACAGCAAGCAATTCACAAGAAACAATTCATCTTCAGCTTTTCCTATTTTGATATTTGATGTACCTCAACCTGGGTGCGGTCAAAAGGGAAAGGAAGAGGTCAGAGAAGGAGAGAGTGACCTAATTATGGCAATACCATCTTCTTCGGGAAGGACGGACATATCCATTTCTTTTCAGAGGGAGCATGTGTTTTTTGCTTTGGCCCACTTCTCCCCTTTTATTCATTGGAAAGATAACAAATTACATGACAAACTGTTTTACATACATTACTTAAAAATGCAAATCCTATATGATACATTTTAAAATGTTTTCATTATTTTTAAAAAATCCTTTCCTTAGTCTATTGGATCTAACCTTAGTCTATTGCATGTCTGCATCCTCCAATTTTTCCTCAAACAATTTATGGTGGTCAATAATAGAACATCTTTTCATGTATTTTTACTGGGCTGATTGCTATGACATTGTTTACTACTCGTTATAATGTTATAAAATCAAGATGGACTGTAATGTGTTTCCACCTATCATTCCCTGCTTACTCCAACATCTCACCCATCACCTCTCTCAGAGGTGACAAATTGATGGGACCGAGCAAGGCGTTAGGCTTCTTTGTATTTGTGCTCATTAGAGATTAGTCAACATCCACCAGGACGCGCACAGAATATTCTAGATAACTGTATTAGATCGAAAAGACACACACACACACACACCTATTTTTTTATATAGTGTAAATACACTTTTGGTGACGTAAGAATATGTTTGGCTTTGGTTTATATACAATAGACCCCCTCTGGTACTTTAAATTCAGGCCCTATTGTCCAACTTAAGTAAACCATTTGCCCAATCCCCCTCTATGTCCATGTGCCACCCTTGTCTTGGTTTCTATGGAGACTCCATTCTGCACACCAAGCATGCAAAGAACACCCCTCCAGCGGAAGGGGGTGGGATAACACTGAGGAGGGGCGATGACACACCGACTTCATTTGCATATGCAAACATGGACCATGACCTAACTACAGTGTACAGTTTGCTCTCTAAACATTATACATTTGTTGTGTAAAATGATTAGGAATGGGTGGTAAAACTAAAAACGATATGGTCTGTAAGAAAGACAAAATTTACCGTATAGCTCTCTATCACTATGGGTTACAACAAAACACAGGAGTATGCCATTGTATCCCGTGCTAGTTTCCCGACATTTTGTCAAAGGCTTGTCGCCTCGTGTGCCTTATGACCTCTCTTGCTTATCTCTTCTTTGACTGTTGTAAACCATTACCCTCTGCCCCTTGTGGTCTCCCTCCAGCTCTCCCAGCAGAGGGCAATGTACCATCAGTCAGTTGAGGGCGTAGGATTTGATCTATACCCCTCCTTAGAGCAGATCAACAAAGAGCCAAGCTTGTGGATGAAACCCTGCCATTATGCAGGCTACTGTAGTCAGCATGACCAAACAATTAACTAATTTAAGATGGCTGTCTATACAGGCAAGAACAAAAACACAGGAAACTCACCCCACTTACAATGAGGAGGCTTAGGAGCGGACCAATTGTTGACCATGACTTATTTTATAATGGCCAATTGAAACACTGAATCCATTTCTGCTTTCATTGTCCATGCTATTAAGCTTCCTATCCAACCCATGCAGTCCAAAGAGACTCAGGAGAACAAAAATCTGATTAGTTCACCCAGAACAACACAAGTGTCAGGCACCTTGCCAAAAGACACTCCAAAAAGCCCTCTGTTTGGCTTAAGCCTGACAACTTTAGTGTCCTAATAAACATCATTGGGTGGAACCTCAAATGTTTACATTATTATTTTGGGCAATAACTTTGTTCTATCTTCAGCTACATTGACTTTGATTCTCTGGACTGTTTTCTCTGTGAACGGAGAACAGGTCTGATGTTGAAATCGCAGCCTATTATTGTCAGAACACATATTGTATTATCCTGTGACAGAACAGCCTTTGATGTGCTAATGAGCCTTCGATGTTAAATCACAGCACCACCCATCTCAAATGGTATAACGTCAGAGCCCAGCGCACTGCCAAGCATGCTTCCATTGTGGTAACAAACCACAGATGGATTGTTGTTGTAGTTAGTGCTGTTGTACCGTAGTTAGGGGTTAGGGTTCTCCATAAGATCAGACGGGCCAGATCTGCCACGCTTACATGCTGCTTTAATGCCTGTTTTTTGGGAAGCTGTCCACGGATCTTGAGATGTGAAATCGCCTCAAAGTACTCAGCATGTAGTCGCATAATCCTGTACGAGCAAACACATGTGTACACATACACACACACATCGGTTCACTTTAACATTGCGTCTAATGGTTGGAAACTAAACTGAAACGATGCGCACTCAATGTTGATTGAAATGTACATGTGAAGCAGGCATTGCATGTTAAATGTGTTGTAACAGTTGGGGAAAGGGAAATTAAAGTTTTAATGCAATCACAGAGCAGGTCCCATGCCCCATGGACATTCTAATAATACAGCAATAAAGTCAATCTAGAAATCTTGGTGTCATCATTGACTCAGACTTACATTTTAATAGCCACATCAACTCGGAAATAAAATCACCATAAAATCACCTGAAAGACTCATGACCCAACAAGATTTAGAAAAAGGTCTTCATGGATTTATTACCAGTTATCTAGACTACTGTAATGGTGTTATCTCAGGTCTTCATTATAACCACAACTGCAGTATGTTCAGAATGCTGCTGCAAGACCACTAGCTCAGAATTGGACTGCCCTACCTTTTACAGTCCGTCAACAAGTTTGATATAGAAAACACCGGGAGAAACGGGAAGCATTCTTTTAACAAGATCAATCTGAAAGATAGAGGTAGCCCTCTATTTTTATGTTTATTTTAGCAATTTCCCTTTTATATGGGGCTTTTTTGCTTTTTTGATCAAAGCATGATTATAAATGTTTGACTCCTGGCACTGGGATGATGGGAATGCTTAGAGCTAGTCTGTATCTGCTCTGAGCAGGTTGGCCTCCAGCTTGTTCCCAATGTGCTTGCTTTAAAAAGTGGTGGTCCCCGAGTATAAGGCATGGTGCACGAAGACTCTAACTGGGATTAACAGCCCTGAGTTGACTGGGATGAACACCCATTTTCTAACCTTTAACCTTTTATGTGCATCAAATAGTTATAGTAGAATACACACACTGACCCATGGTCCCTTAAAGGTAAATATGATTAACTGTTCTGTTATTGGGTTTTTTCCCCAGTGAGTGGTTAAATGTATAAAATCTGCAACAACAAGCCTTCCTCTTTATTCACTTTAACTAGTTCACTGTAAGGTTCATAGTGTTTCATAAGGCGTGCAAAGGTTGCCTGAATAACTAATGCACCATATAGCTTAAGATAATAATTTCACAAGTTTGGATCACTGTAAAATATACTGAAATATTTAAGGTAACCAATTAAGTTTAGTTTGGCCACAAATCAACTTTGCCAGTTAAGCCCCATGAAACCACAGAACACCAAAAGATCACTTTTTGGTGTGTGTTGGGTGGGCGTGTGTGTGTCTGTGTGTGTGTGCTCACTAAACATTCACTCACAACATGGCGATGAACCGCCGAGAGACACGACGGCTCTACCCCGATTAATGTGAACCTGTCCTTGTTATTAGAAAAAGGCAGGGGGCTTTTTGCAAAGGGCTAAAACCATCTAATAGACTTCTGGTTGCACCGGGGGACATTTTGGCAGATTCCAACATATACATGTCGCTATAACGGTATAGCCGACCGACCAGACCCACACGCTGCTTTCCCCTCTGTTGGAAATCAAAGGCTTTACATGGCGGTGGAGAGTATCTGTTTTTTCTTTCTACTTTCGCTGGGGTTCTGTGGTCCAACCGTGCAAGGTAAATCGCTTAGCAGACCTGAATGTGCCATGTGCAAGATTTCAACGAAGTGTATGTTCTTGTGTTGCAGTGACTTATTTGTGTACAGTCAGTCCCATGCATCCAAGTTGATTCGAAAGGCTAATGAACAAAATGCACCTTGATCGTAGCAGCAGGCGTTTTTAATATGCTTGCTCTCTGTAGTTTATCCTCCCTGATATTTGTACTTTTTCGTTTGAGAACAGTTTTTGTTGGCGAACAATAGAAAAACCCACGAGGCTGCACAGTTGTTACAAATGCTGTAGACCATTCAACAAATGTAATGGGCTCGTTTGTCAAGTATGCTAAAGGTGGCACGCGTTCGAGGGATCCAGATAGGTGCAAGTGGAATTCTGGATAAAATGGGACGCATGGACTAAATGAAACTAAATGTGGCATACGTGTGTTTCGAGAGACACGGTGCCTAGTCAATCTCAATCGAACTGTGTTCTACGCAAAACAAAAAACCGCTGTCAAGGAACTTTGTTTGACCTAATTGAATGCCCGGCACAAGGTCTAACGATAACTAAATACATCTAGCACACATTTGTGGTCAGTATTGAATTATATATAAAAAGGTTTCAGAGCATTATTATTATTATTATTATTATTAGTAGTAATAGTAGTATTAATATAGCAGGCTATTTGTATTCACAATTTGGTCAATATACTAAATTTAGGCTAATATCTGCTCTGTCTGTGCTAATCTTCGGCAATATGATTCTACCTTTTTCAGACATCACAGCCTCAGATCCAAAAGAGGATTGGGTTAGGGAGACAGAAGCTGCGAAGGAGGGGATATGGAGTGGGGCACATAGGGGAAATCAGCCACAGTATTTACATGATAAAGACCAATGCAGTTGCAGGGAGTCTCGCCTTTAGGCCTCTCTGCATTTGATCTAGACCCTTGCAAAGGAATACTAGAACATAGCGAAACTAACATTTTGCTTAGAATAATAAAACTGATAGTTTACGTGACAAGCTTGTTCTTTTGATGTTCATACAGCTACACAATTTGCATGTTATAAAACATGGTATATATTTTATACAGTAAATGTCAATTTAATTAGTCAATTTAACTATGCAGTTTTCTGACAGAATCACTATTATTTAAGAACACCTGTTTGATCAAGACACTAAATGTCCCTTATGTGCCAGAAGGCACAAAACATGGATTTAAAATCTTACCATTTTCTGAATTCTGATTATATACTGAGTACTGGCTACCATGCTCTTTGACATCTTATGAAATACAATAGGTCAGACAATTATTTATAAAATACAGAATGTGCAATACAATATCAGGTGTATTGATTGGGGCTTGGACACATATTGTCAAACCAAATCCATAGTGATTTGTCAGTTTAGTTTCCTGTGATAAAATACTTTTGATTATTTTTCACTGGCTAGAGGCCAGAATCTCATTCAATAAAAGTGTGTCTTGTGACCTATTACTTATTTGTTTCAAATGAATGTGCTTGGCTCAAGCACAAATTAGTCTGTGATTGAGTGTTACAATGGGATGTGACAAGAACCTGATAAACGGATGAACTGACGATACATATTTGTCTTGCCTTCAATGAAGTACTGTTGAATCTTCACTTGAGCGTTGTGTGTTTATTTGGGTTTGTGTGTTTGTTTGTGACTGTGAGTGCGCGTTTGTGTGTGTTCGCGCGCAAGAGAGGAAAAGAGAGTGAGAGGTTTGGACAGAGGAATGTTGTGGGTGGTGGGGTTATTGTGGGAACTGGAGCTAGGAAAGTTGCTGGGTGGGGGCAGGGGGTGATGGTGGGACGGGGATGAATTGACGGGGAGCTGGTGGGGAGAGTTCGGGGGCAAGGGGCGTCGCTATATAAGATCCACAAACAAAGAGCTTGTTTTTGCCATTCGAAAGATCAAATGAAAATATGTCAACTCCACTGAACTCATCATTATCAAACAAATGCAGTGTGAGTGTCTGTGTGTGCGTTTATGCAAGCGTGCTTTGTGTCCATAGCCTTTAATGGACATGTGTAACTCGAAACACCTGTGCTCCAGTGCACTGAGCGTCCAGCTGCCTGCCCTGCTGCCTCCTCAAGTTAAAGCCACTATATGCAACTGTTTTGTATTAGCGTACTATCAATACATTTCTACAGTTTGCACATTGTAATGTCTATGGGAGAATGAAAAAAATTGCCGTTCAGATCAGCCCTCTTGAAGTCTCAATATTCAACATAAAAGTTGTCTGCCGCTGGGCGTGATCTCCCGCGAAACTGTGACGATTTGTTTTACGGCACAAGGAAGTGTGTCACTAAATCAGGAAGAGATGCCCATACTTGGACTATAGTTGTTGATAATGCTAGCAATATGCAGTAACCACGAGCATTCTGCAGGTCTTCTTTATAATGCTTTGAGAAAATATTTACAGCAAGCAAACTGTAAAGGCAGCCAAAACAATCTTATGAGAAACTATACCTACAGTTGCTTTTAAGGTAAAATGTTAAACATGATCAAAAAGGGAAAGAATGATGGGGCGAGGCAGATCATGTGGAGATATTTGACAGAGACTTCCATTACCACAATGAGGCCCTCCGGCAGGCAGGGGGTGGATCTCATTGATCTCTGCCAACATGGCCTGCAGAGAGCGACATGATCATGCAACGTTAAACTGTTAAGACTTATCATACTTATATTTGATGTCTCCTTGACTTCTTTTAACTGATTTCATTTCCTACTGAGTTGGCTGCTGTGGCACCTGTTGTTTCCCTCAGGGTCATTTCACCTCTATCGATGGATCACATTCCCCACCTTTCTAATGTGGGGCATGTAAATGTGAACCTCACATGTCAATTGTTTTCCATTTCTATTCGTCAGGTTTCCACAAGTAAATGAAACGCCACAAATCGTTCCCCCCCCCCCCATGTTGTAGCCCTGCAACAACTTTGCCAACAGTTGGACCCTAACCTGTTGGACCCGTCCTATTTTTCAGCATGCAACCATTAGGCCTCATCAGGAGCTCTCTGTCTAAGCTCTGCTCTCCACCACATCAGCTACCCGGGGCTTAGCAGATCGCTATGGTATCCACTTGTCATGCACTTTACTTAAAGAAATTAGTTCTTATTAAACAGATTGTTGTTGAATTTAATTGAGATATTTTGAAGTGATACGATTCAGTTAATTTTATTTGAACTACTTTTGGCTAATATGTTGCCAAGTCCTGTTGTCTATATCTGAGCAGGTTTCCGTCCCCTAAAGACTTGAATGCGTGTGCCAGTCGTGTGGGTGGGTCTACGTCTGTGTGTGCTTATCTTTGTGTATGTAAGTGCATCTTGGTTCCCCCTAGAGATTCCATGTTAAATAGAGAAGCGTATTATTTAGAGACCTTTGGCAGAATTTGAGCTTGGCAACGTTGTGCCTGGGTAACATTTAGTAGTGTTTGTCGAGTTGCTTTAAAAGAGACGTCTGGGCAAACGTCCTTCATACCCACGTTTGAGCTCTGTTAAGTCCAATACAACATTACCTACTATCAATAATTGGTGGTGGCTTTCAGTCATTGTACCATGCTTTCACCTATCACGTAGTTCAATTTCCAAAGGTCTGTCTGGACATATTTGACAGGGATAAGTGGGCATGGGGGTTCAACAGTGCTGCCGATATTAAACCAGTTTCAGAGCGAGATGTGTGAATAAAATAGTCCATTTGAAATCTAACTGATATCCAGCGTTGTTTTTTTTTTTCCCATTGTGATGGCTCTCTGTAGGAGCAATGCATTTCATTAAGACTGCTGAACCCATTGCTCTTCAGGCAGACAGAATAGGCATGGGGGAAGAAAGCGCCGTCTTCGATGACTGGGACTAATGCCTTTGACCTGGTTGTTTAATCTAACCTTGCAAGGTTCATGATAAGGCTTCCATCTAACACAACAGGAAGTTGGTCATAGTTTCTTGGCTGAAGATCATTTGTATTTCCCCATAGAGTTTACACATTCTTTTATTCTGAAGTAGTCTAGTAGCCAGTATAGTTCTACATGCCTTTGAGTTTGATTGGGTGTGCAAAGCCTGTGGTATTAGCGGCAGATCCGACGTCTGAGAAGCCTCTGCTGAAAGAAGTATAGGCCCCACCCCACACGCTCACAGTCACAGCCCCTCAGCTAGCGGTTGTGGCACCCATGCAATTGTTGGCTGTAAACATCCAGGATCAATAAAGCAGGATCAATATTTACTGTATAAGTTTGTCCCAATCTCAGGGGGTTGGTGCTGGGTCAGATGATCCAAGCAATTCTGTACACAAATGCACCCAGTGAGTACTGTGCCCCAGTAGGATGCCATACTGAGGTACTCATTGATTTCTGGCAAAATCTATGAATTGCATCACCCAATGTTGGCTGTGTTAGAGGCCTTTTTTCAAGTGTTTTCTTCTCCTTAAAAGATTTTACACTCAGTGTAAATATCTACCAGTTTTATGCAGTGGGTGTGTTCGTGTGTGTGTGTGTTCATGGGTAAGTGAAGCATGGTCTATTCCTCATGGCGCTGGCTGGGTGGGTGAACAGTCATGTGATCGCATTCCTTCCATTCCGCACTGCTGTCCACTCAGTCACATGACCAAGGTGGAGTTGTATAAAGCTAGTGGTGGGGAAGGGGGCTACCAGAGGGAGGGGCTGCCGTACGAGGATAGAGGACCCCAAGGGAGTGGGCAATGCACAAAGCAAGGCCCAGCCCTTAGCCCCAACAGTTCCCTCATTTAATCGTACCCCTTATACAGTATGGGAAGTGACAACGGTCTACAGTATTTGGAGGGTATTTTTGAGTCAGTTTTCAGTTTGGATGTAATATTGGCAGTGGAGAAGAGGGACAGAATCTAATTTCATGTACATGATATTCATATTTTCATGTGTTGTTGGACTACAGGTATATCGTAAAGAAAGCAGGGCTTCGTACAAACAGGGCTTTTATCAGAACACACTGACACTCTTTGTCACGTCTGTGGTGGACATGGGCCTAATTGCTGTTTATGATTTAGTTGTTCTGGTCACGCTTGTTCGGTTTTATTGTCGATTAGCTCGGGCTCCATTAAATGTTGATCTATAATTTTATTATCGTTTACTTGGATCTGTCCCTACATTTAGCCTACTTTCCATATTTCACATGGAACGTAATCAATATTAAGCGAAGGTTTTGTATATAGTTTTAGTCCCATTTGAGGCCTCTAGTCAGAAGCGTTTGAGTTTGGGGGCGTTCCCCTCCCACAGCCTCCCATGTTAGTTTTGTATCCAGCCCTGTTGACCCATTGATGTGGCCCCGGTGCTGGAGATGGCCTCCCATAGGCCCCTAACCTCATGCAGCTGGGAGGCCCTGTCTGTAGGAACACAGGCTTGTGATTGGAGCAGCCCAGGATGTGCATGAGTGAGTACAGTACATAGACCAGGAGGCACGAGGGAGCAGACGGACAGGGACCTCTTCCTCCCTTCCTCCCTCCCTCCCTCCCTCCCTTTCCTTCTTTCTACTCCCACCATGGCCTCTGCCTGTAACGTTCTGCTTTAATTGCTCTCAAGCTGCAGACTGTCAATCTCTCTCTCTCTCGCCGTATGTGTGAGTGTGTTTGTGTGCATGCGTACTCGAGTGTGTAGGCAGGTGTCTGTATACTACGTAATTCACAGCGTCGGAATATGATTTGGCTTCGAAGCAATCTGATTGAACCCTTTTATTTTCCCAAAATTGTACAATGTGTCGTTTGTTCCGCGGCACATAATTGAATGATGTGGTGCAGTCAGTGTGAGCGGTGTAAACACGGTGTGGCCGGCTGGCTGGTGGGTGTGAGAGCGGAGCCTGGTGCTGGAGCTCTGGCAAAGGGAGCTCAGCTGGAGTGGCTGGCCCCTGACACAGCAGCTGCTGGCCTTGTGTGGCGTCTGTCTCCACTCCGATTGTGAGTCACTCTCGGCCAAGATAGAGTTACAACATGTGGACAGGACTCCGGCGAATCAGTGTGAGCTGGAAGCCCCCGGGGGCAGAAGGTCCTTCCCAGGACGTTGCCCAACTTATTTGCGCTTGTCCGCAGAGCGACCGACATGAACCTTTTGTTTTAGGTGCTCGTTGTGTATGTGAACGTGTGAGTCTAGCTCGGATAGCAAGTATGATACCCGCCACTTGGACACAGCGCTGCAGACAAGAGCCGTAGGGGTTAAATGTTTCAGCCGTGGATGGTAATGTTGGGTTTGGCTGTGTGGTATTGGCCACTTGTCAGTGACACTCATCTTGTTCTCAACCGCAAGGCGAAACCGTGGAGCTGCTGCCTGTTCAGACGGCTGCAGTGGAGGGCCTTAACCATGGGGCACTGCGACATAGCATTGCACCATTTTATGTCCAAAATGTCTTCTGATGGCCATGATTAGGCGCTTTCTGTATGCAATTGGTTTCTTGAACAATGTGTCATGACACTCTGTTGTCTTCGGCCAAAGCAACCTTAGCATATGGACGAGGAGATTACTCATGCACAGGGCAATCTCCCGTACATATACATACACGAGCACACATGTACACACACACACACACACACACATACGCAAACACACACGAACACACACACACACACACACACACACATATGCAAACACACACACACACACACACACACACACACACACACACAAGCACACGCGGCCACATGCCCCAGCCCCTAATGCCACATGACTGTATGTTCCCCCAGTGCTATCAATCAGTCCATCTGTCTCTGTCCACCCACTCCGTGTCTGTGGCGCAGTGCTAAATGTATGTCCTACCCCTGCTCAGAGTATCTCTCTCTCTCTATCACACACATACACACACACACACACACACACACACACACACACACACACACACACACACACAAAGCTACAGTTGTCATGACGGTAAACCTGGTTTCATGTACTATCTGTACATTAGCAAACCTCTTTGTTTGTGTGTCAGATCATTAGGTCCTGTGTGTTGAATGCGGGCCCTCTTTGCATAACGTTGCACCGTTCTTTCACTATTCCTAGGGTTTCCTACATATCCTAAAGGCTAGCCATGTTTTTGCAGTATATTTGGCTCTTTCTGTCTATCCATCTTTCCCTCCCTTCCAATTGTTCCTGTCACAAAACCTCTAAGCTGTCTCGCCCCTCTGTCTCTCGAGCTCTCATCCTTTATTTATTTATCTTTTCTTAACTCTCTCGATCTCCCCTTTTTTTATTCGTTTTCCTGGCTACTTGCCTCTTTTGCAGCCTGTAACTCATTGAATGGTTGACAGTAGCTTAGCAGCAGGGTAGGAGCCTTATGTGGCCCTCTCATTTCAGGGTCTGCCATGGACTGTTGGTATGGCCAGGTAGCACCTTCACAGGGCCGTCCTCCACTCCTCTCTCCGCTGAATGGACGAACTCTGAACCGACATGACCAAGGTGAAACAGTGCTGACAGTGAACTTGGTGCTTTGAGAACGCTGGTTACAGGGTGACAACAAACCACTTCACCCTGCCTCCCTCACCTCCACCCGTTTCTTTTCTTTCACTCTCGCTCCCTCCCTCCCTCGTTCTCTCCCCCTTTCCTTTCCCTGACTCCTCCGTCCCATGTGCATAGTGGGGCCTCAGTCAGAGGGAGTGTTGGCATGGAGCCATGTCGTCCACCCACCACTGCTCGGCGGGAATGCACTGCGAGGCTGACCCTGGAGTGGACCCCCGCCCCACTGAGCCCTGGCTTCCCCCACCGTACCTCTCCACAGACCCCTGAACCATCTCCGGTGTGCACTTAGTGGGTGTGTGTGTGCGTGTGCGCGCGCGCGCCTTCAAAACGGGCCGTTCTCTTGCGGTGTGCGCTGAGCTGACCCGCCGCGCTGTCTCCCCCGAGCAGAGCCCTCCATCATGTTTAGCTCCAGGTCGGTGCCGGTGCTAATGGCTTCCACATCCAATAGACGGCCGCACGCTTCCTTACCTCAGCCGGCGCAGGCCGCTAGCAGGGAGCTGGGAAATGGCTACCGAGAGTTTAATGACTTAATGAGACCTAATTAGTGGAAATGGAGGAGCGGAGCCGCCGAGAGAAGAGAGCGGGGCTGCCGCGACGAGCCGGGGCGAGAGAGAGAGAGAGTGAGAGCATCTTCGCCGGAGACGCTTTTTTTTTTCCTCCTGTTGTATTAGCTGAGCTAAAGTAGGCCAATTCCTCTGATGCCTTCCTCACCGCTGCAACACCACCCAAAAGGCACAGCAGTGTCTGTCTCTGCCCCTGTGGTTGATCTCTTTAGAAAAACAACTCCAGTCGGTGCCCTCGTCCGGTGTTTGCGTTGAAATGGGGCCGCTGCAGCAGCAGGTGTGTGAAAGGGCACTGAGCACGTTTTCACAGCCCTGTCCCGCTCTCTGAGGCAGCCCACTGGAGGTTGAGCTTTCATTTAATCAAGGGAATAATTCCATCTTCCATTAACTTAATTAATCCAGGGGCAGAGAGAACCTTGACTTCAGTGTGTGTGTGTGTGTATGAGTGCTTTATATAGGTGTGTGTGTGTGTGTGTGAGAGAGAGAGAGAGATAGAGAGAGAGTTTTCAGTCTTGCTACAGCACACTGTATTTAGCGTCAATGTTGTGATATAGTTTACGTACTGCAACTGAGGTTGGTTAGTGGATGTTTGGATCAAGGCAAGGCGACATTGTCTGCACAGTTGAATACCTTCAAAACCTATTCTTGTCAACCTCATGGAAAGAGCTTTACACATGAGCCCCACAGCAGTACGCTGAAGTTGCAAGGGTTGTTCCTAAAGAATGTAGTTGAGTTCTCTGGCACCGAGTCCTTTTTAAGTTGTGTTGGTAAGGAGTCCTTACGTATTTGACCTTTAGCTCCTGCTCCACACTCCTCCTGCTAACCTGTCTCCCATTGCTAATCTCTGCACAGCAACGTCAGTCATGATTTGGTATATTTAACTGTTACTCAACCTCTCTCACTCTCTCACTGCATTACTCTCACTCTCTCACATACACACACTCTGACTCCCTCTCCTGATCCGCAGAGAAGCCTGTGTCCGTGGAGCTGAGCTGTGGAGCGGGGCCCGTCCACGTGGTGCTGGAGCCGGCACAGCCCCTGCTGCTGGACTGCCGCCTGGGGGCCAGCGACACACCCTTCAACGTCACCTGGCTCCAGAATGGCAAGCCCCTGTCCCTGGAGGTGGGGGACTCCTTGCGTCCCCTGCCCAACGGATCCCTCCTGCTGCAGCCCTCCTCCAAGGAGGGCCGAATCCCCCCAGGCGTGGAGGGGGGCTACAGCTGTGTGAGCGCCAGCGCCCTGGGAGCCGTGACCAGCAGAACCATCAACGTGCTCCTGGCCAGTAAGTATGCACAGGCAGGGACAGGGCGGGGAGGTGTGGTGGCAGGTGTCCCCATGTACGTGCACGCACGCACACACGCATGCACACACCCACTTTGCACAGTGCACACTTAACACATTCACACAAACACAGGAGAGTTCCATGCATGGTTGAAGATGAACTTGGTCCTCCCTGGATGAGACAAGGGTCTGATTGTGTGCTGGAGCGGTGGAGTCCTGGGAACAGGTACACCGTAGACCCTTCACTCTGCCGGGCTGGAGGGGGGGAGGCCGGGAGGGACTTGGCAGGGGGGAGGGGGGGTAAGGAGAGAGGGAAGTAGTCACTTGTAGGAGCCTCTTTCTCTTTCCCACCATGAAAATGGCTGTCTTTATTCAGTCATTAGCTTTGTGTGAGAGGAGACGGTATCCTCTGTGGAGGGTGCTCCTTTTGTCACCTGTCACATGCCTATTTATGAGGACGGCTGGAGCGGGGGGGGGGGGGGGTGGAGGAAGCGCGGGGTGGCTAGTGGGGAGACGGTGAAGAAAAAGGCAGGGCCCTGTGAGACTATTAAGTATGTCCTTCAGAAGGAGTGCGTGTGTGTGTGAGAAGAGAGTTTGCTCGTGTGAGAGAGTGTGTGTGTGTGTGTGTGGTAAATCTAATCTGTGGTGGGCCGCTGTGAGATAGATGGGGGTAGAGGGGATAATGCGTGGAAGCGGCCAGGGGTCTTGGCGGAATGTCCACCCTGACATTGAGCGCGCGCTCTCCACCTCCCGTCTCTCCCTCCACCAATTGAATCAGGAGAAAGACAAACAGCCAGGCGGGTTTTGTCAAAGGACACGTGTCCGACGGTATTTATTTATTGATTTAGGTGTAACCAAAACATGATTTCTTTTCCCACTAACCGTCGCTGTGCTTTTTGTATGTGACTTTCCAAAAGTGAGAACAAGTGAGCGGAGGAGGGGTCGAAGGGCTGAGGGTGTCAGACAGAGAGCCGGGAAGGACAAGGGGCCTGCTGGAACTATCCGAACGCACAAGGGGAGGGGAAGAAAGGTGCAACCCGATCGCCACGAGGCCACAGAGTGGGGCAGAGACAGACAGAGAGAGGGAGGGAACAGGGGGAAGCGGGGAAAAAAACCGAGACATTCTCCCTGTCACTCTCCAGGAGAGCGCCCACAGTGATGCCTGTGAATAAAGAGGTAGCCTTCTACGTAAATGGAAGGGTCCAGGAAGTGGAATCGTGACGTCTGTTCTGTTTCTGCAGCTAGAGGTCTCTTTATCTTCAAAAGCTATTCAACTATTCAAAGAACTCCGGTCTATATCTTGAGTTATTATTTGAACGATATAGGTTAGCGGGGTTGAACGGGTCAGCCTATGATAGGTCTTTTTGAAAGAAGATTCTATGGAGAGCCTTCACAGAGCATGTATATGTACTACTCTATTCCATGACTACTTCACGCATGTTTTGACAGGGTGGAGGTAGACATGCAGCTAGTCCAGCCATTGCCCACCCCCCCCATCCCCCAGCATCTACTTTAATGTGCACTCCCACTGATTAGCTGTTATTTAACTAGCACAGGCACACACACAGCCTTACATTTGTGCACATACTTAAGAGAGTGTAACACACACACACACATGAATCTGCCAACACAACTGGACAAGCACAAAAGTTTGCTAAAATGCAGGACGTGAATGCACGGAGACAGGCTCAAATGTGCACTCACTCTCACACAAACGCACACACACGGGTGTTTTTCCCACTGACAGGCTGTCTGTGGCAGCATTGCAGGTGGTGTGTTGACATGAATGTTTCATGCATTGTAATGGCTGGAAGAGGCTGCGTTAATCATCAACCCGGGCTGCTTCAACCGTCTCCTAACAGGCCGCAACCAACCTGACACTGTTAGACGGCCTGTTATCTCCCAGCTCCGTCAAGCATGTGATGTGAGAGTCAACCCCACTGCGTGCACACCGAGACAGCCCTCGGCCGAGCTCAAGCCTGGGTGCTACAGGGCCTGGTGTGGGTGGCTGGGCGGGTCTACATGCTGGGTTATGTCGATGGGGTACGTTTGATTCCTCAGCCTCGATGTTGCTGCAAAGGGCATGCAGTGTTGTGAGGGTCTAAGCCCCATGGGAGAGTCCTACCAGGGCTGTGAAAATGGTGTGGGGAGATTTATGTGGGATGGGAGACTGAATTAGTCTTCCATGCTTTATGCTGCATGGCTAATTCCTCGCATAATTTACGAATCAGTTCCGCATTGAGGTGCTTGCACGTATTTTACGGCAGGCCACCGTGACGTCACGCACATGAATAAAGGGGAAGGCCTTTCACCCTGTTGGATGCTGAGCTGAACGGACTGCGGCCGGAGATGTTCCTCATTGGTTGGCGTTTTGGTTTGGTGTCCAATCTGTTTGAAGCAGCCATACATTTTGTTTTAGGGAGGCGTCGCTATCGAACGATATTGGCAGAAATAAGCTCAATCGGTCATCGGCCCGATACAATTTGTAGGCCGATTACTGGCATATTTTGTCTTGTCTTTTGTTTTTCCCGACATGGTCGTCTGTGTGATGTATTAAAAGCATCACTAATAAGGTGGAGCTTCTAATCATTTTATATGAACTATCAGTTGTGGAAGATATAGGCAAAGTGTAGTAGACTGACCTTTTATTTTTTTTGGGCTACACACTGCCTAAATCAGCGTTATTTCACTCACGTGTGCCTGGTGATGTGCAACATGGTAACTTGAACTGCAAACATTCCAGAAGCTTGTGATCCAATATATAACTCCGTTTGACAACGGACAGTTGCAAAATAAGGACTACGAGTATGATTATTTTGATGAGGCATGCTTATGTTTTGCATTCAGTGTGTGTTCAGATGGTAGGGACATTGCCAAGAACTTGTTTAAAAAAACAATACATTTTCATTGTCATTGACTGGGATAGTTTCAGCGTTTACAATTATGTAATATTAGTTTTGTGTCCTATTTTAATCCTTGTACAGAGCAGCCTGGTGTTCTTTAGTTGTTGTTTTTATAAAACAATATTCAATTATATAATTTGTATTTTCAAACACTATCTTTAGAACCAATAAACTGACTCCTATTGGTGGACCACTATCTGCCACTAATCGATATCAGCCTAACATTTTTTTGTTAGGCCGAGCAAATATTTGAAAATTGGTAACAGCCCCAAATATTCATATGGGTGCACCCCTAATCTTTCTTTTCTTCTTTCACATCCTGAACCTATGCTGAGGTCAGGGGTGAGGGGCCCGCCCAGACAGACCTCACTGCTGCCTCCATGTGGCGGTCCTTGCTATTGCCCTTTAGGACTATACCAGGTGTAGTCAGGTTTTACCAGATTTTTATCACTTTCTAACTGTAAGCTCTCCTCAAATCTCTGCAGGTCTTTCCCGGTTTCAACAGGACCCAGTGTCTCAGGCTGTGCCTGTAGGGGGGGCTGCCCGCTTTGAGTGCCAGGTGGAGGGAGTCCCCACACCTGTCATTACCTGGGAGAAGAACCAGGAAGCCATCCCAGAGACTCCAGGGTGAGACTGCTGTATTCACACGCACACGCACACACGCACGCACACACACACACGCACACACACACGCACACACACAGACACTATAAACAGCCTGCTGAACCACTGTAAGCACGGTGATCCAAAAGAGTTAAGCCTGAAATAAAACCCATAAGGGACCTAAGGATCGAAATCTCATTGCCGTATGAAGAAAGATGTGTGCGCCTCTAATTCCCCGTGCACGTTGTGCGTGCACTGTGGTCCAGAGTTTAGAGATAAGGGCTGGAAGGGTCCCAGGCTGAAGGTCAGGTGGCTGTTTGTTTTCCACACACATAGCAGGAGCAGCCCTGGCCAACCCAGCTCCCATGGCTCTGTTTGGGCCCAGAACCCAACCAAAAGGGGGCTGGAGAGGTGTATCGTAATCTAGACCACGTGACTAACCCACTCCTCAGCGCCCGCCCACACCCATCCCCTCTCAGCCAGCCCTCTCTTCCCCCTCTGCTCCCCCCTCCATCTTCCTCCGCACTCTTCAGAGATTTGACCCTTTTCAAAGTCAATCATTTTTTTTTCCTCTGACTGAGATTCCTGGAATGATCAGCGGCTGCCTGTTCCTTGCAGAGTTCAGCCGATTGTGCTGCTCTCTCTCTCTCTCGCTCCCTCTCTCGCTCCCTCTCTCTCTCTCTCTCTCTCTCTCTCTCTCTCTCTCTCTCTCTCTCCAGTAGATTTTTCTTTTTATTTCTGTTGAGTTCTTTCAGTTGTTCTGTACACTGTATAGACTGACCATTGTCTGCTGTGATCATGTGCTTTTATATTATTTGTGGGACTAGCACATTTCTTCAAAACATGGCCTTGCAGGGATGTTCACATGGTTGGGGTCTATGTGCTGTACTTACGCTGCAGGGTTCATCAGTGCCTAGTCATGAATACAGTGAAAAGTGGTGTATTTAACAATTTTCTTAAATGAGTGTGTGGACCCACTACAACTGAGAGGCCTGTCCAATGTTCCTCTTACCATGTTGGATACTCTGAAATACCCACAAACCCCCATATCACCATCACGTCCTTGTCGAATGGCATGAGACCCCCGGTAGGAACCGCTGAACTCCCTCCGGCGTGATACATGTTACCCATCAGCCTGCTCTGAACGGCGGGGCTGTAACGGAGGTTCATACAAAGGCTGTCCAGAGGCGCTTACAATGAATGGCGTGACGATACAGCGGGCTCGGGGTGCCCAGGGTGTATCGTAACTCTCTCTCCCACGCGTTCATTTAGAGTGCTGCTTCATGGCAGCGCCGCTTTGCTGTGTCTGTGCTGCGGACTCAGACAGTGGCCCCGGCCTCATTAGAGGCCTTATGTCTAATGGCTGCCCGTCCCCATGTGACCCCTACCCACCCGTGCTGCCGCATGGGGTATGTCTGCTGTACTGTAGAGTCTCACTTTCCTTCCCCCTTTCTCTGGGTTCTCCCTCTCTGTCTCACCGGCTCTCTTGGTCCTCCTCCCTTCGTCTGAGGTGGTCTGCTGGTCACCACCGAGCATCAGCCCCTGGGCTTAGCGTTCCAGGATAGATCCCAGTAGGAGCAGTGGGAGTGGGATCCGGACATCTTAAGGAGAAGCATTCAGATCAGAAGTGGGTGTATGTTTGTGTGTATGTATTTGGGGGGAGTGTAAGTGTGTGTGTGTGTGTGTGTGTGTGTGTGTGTGTGTGTGTGTGTGTGTGTAACTACCAGCCCCTCAGCCGCAGCCAGCCCTGCAGGAACGGAGAGCCAGGGGCATAGAAGATAAATGTTGACAAATGGCAAACACTGTTTTATAACGGTGCGATGTGCAAGTCCTGTCGACCTATATCGAGGGCTTTCCACGTTAAGGCCAAACATCCTATTGATCCTTTAGCATTGCTGTTCTCGTTTGGCTCTGTGACCTCCTGATCCCATTATTTGCCGTTCCTATTCCGATATGAACCCTGCATGTCTCAATAGTTGTGCTGTGCCCTTAAGAGTGCAGAGCTGAAGGAGGGGATGATGGGAGACGGAGGCCACCTCATGGCACCTCCACGGCTAACCCCTCCTCCTCCTCTCCTGTCCTGCTGTTCCTCTCCCTCCCCTCTGCTGCCTGACAGATTCGTCTCGCTGCCCAACGGGGTGCTCCAGATCCTGGGCGTGGCCAAGCAGGACGAGGGCGCCTACCGCTGCGTGGCCTCCAACGCCGCCAGGAAGCGCTTCAGCCTGGACGCCACCCTCACGGTGACCACAGGTGAGCCTCCCGGAGTCACGGCAACCGCCTCTCTTTCCCCCGTGCGCCGTGGACGTGACAGTAGGGTTACGTGCATCGTAAAGAAGCTCGTCTCGGTGACCGTAATGTACGCTGTGTCATATTCCCTTAGCCAGGCTCTTGGAGTGAGATGCAGCGGTCTCAGGCTCATTGTTAGACAGCGAGTGGGCAGCGGACAGGAGAGGCTGTTCACACTCCCGCTAGCCGCCTTTTACTGAGACCTCACTGGAGCCAGAGAAGAGAACCACCATGACCTTTAGGTTTCTCTTTTCTGAGCCTCTGTGCCGTGTGCCATCTAGAGGAGGTGTGCTTGTGGGTTTTTTTTTTTTCTTGGAGTGACAAAGCTTTGCGTTTTAACCCACGCAGACTGTGCGGAGCCTGTCATGCGAGAAGGTTAGCCAGGGCGAAATTCTGCTGTAATTCGCTGTGTGAAAAGAGCTGAGAAAAGGAGATCTGAATCGGTGGACCCAGCGTCGGCCAAACCCACACGTATTGCTCATGCCCTCACGCAGTCTTCAGATGCAGTTTGATGAAGAAAATGTGACCGGCTTGGCTTATCAAACCCTTTGAGAAACAGAGAGGCTGGCATTACAGGGAAGAGTAGCCGCGCTAGGATTGCCTGCAGACTTGAAAAGCCAATGAGATTGAAAGAAAAAAAGAAAAAAAGGGAGAAAAAAACCCACTCGAGGCTCTTTTATGAGCCGTTACATAAAGCAGATGTCAGGTCCAATGCCATCACAGAGCTCGCCTTAGCTCTGGAGCCGGATCTATGAATAGAACGCTTTCCCACCAATGTCACACAGCTTTGACAGAACAATGTTGAGGACACTGATTCAGGGGAAACTGCTTCTTGCGATCGTCTCCGACTCTGTTTTGTCTCCCTCGTTCACGTAGGGTACAATGGGACTGTACATGAAAGAGAGCTAAAACCAATGTGTGTATGGTGACAAAAGTAAGTGCTATGCCTCTGTGGAGTAGTCCATGGTCACTGAGAGGGGAATCTGACCCACATGGACCGAGCGGGGTCCCGCGTGTAATCTGGATGATGAATTTATAATGTGCTTACAGCCTCCCAGGCCGCACGCTGCGGTGGCCATTATCATAATGGTGAGGCTCAGAGAGGGAAGGGTGGAGAGGGGCCCCTGGCCTGATACCAGAGCGCGGCGGCTCTCAGAATAGGGACTCCTCCTGTAAGCCGGAGAGCAGCCTGGTCTGCTCCCCGGAGCAAGAGAGACTAAATGAGATATTTGTATGCAGAGTGGAGCTGAGGCTCCGCAGCACCGGAACTCCGTCGCCGGGATTTTACCTCGGATGCTCCCTCTCTCCCCCCCTCTCCCAACACCCCTCCTATACTCTCTCCCTCCCTACCTCCCTCTACCCCTCCTATTCTTTCTGTCTCCCTCCCTCCACCCCTCCCATGCTTTCTGCCTCCCTCCTGCTTTCTGCTCCTCTCCAGCTCCATCCCACTCCCCTTGTCCTCCTATCCTCCTGCGCTCATCCCTTCTTCCTCTTCCTTTGGGCCGGTCCTTTTCCCTTAGATGCTCTCATCCTGCGCTTTCCCACCTTCCTCTTCCCCCCTCCCTGGGGGGTCCTTGTTCTCGGTAAGTGGTGCCTAAGTGGTCTGGGGTAGCTGGTGGTCCTGTGGGGCAGGGATGAGTGAGACCAGGGCCACGCTGTAACACGGCCCACGTCCTGCTGTCCAGACCAGGGCCTCCACCAGAGAGGTGTCCCTGCCTGTTGATCTCTGTGATCTGCATGGAGAGCCCCACCGCGGACGGACGACCCCCTCGTGTGGGCAGTACAGTCACCCAGGACAGGACGCTGTCTCGCCGCCGCCCCCTGCTGTTGCCTGTTGGCACTGTTTGTTTTTTTAACAACGCTGAACCAAGCTGAGCTCTCCTTCACTACTGTTGATGCCCAGCCTCGGTTGTCATCGTAACTCGGATTCGTAAAGCAAGTAAGGCACCACAGGTGAAGTCGTTCAAACTGAACTGTGTGCGTGTGCGTGTGCGTGTGTGTGTGTGTGTGTGCCCACAGGTCCCGGCCAAGCCCTGAACGAGGTGGCGATCGTGGCGCCGCCTCAGAACGCCACTGTCGTGCTGGGTCGCCCCGCCGTGATGGAGTGCATGGCGCAGGGCCAGCCCAAGCCTCTGGTGTCCTGGAGCAGACAGGGTACGCCTCCTCACACACATCTCCACCACTCTCTTTGTCGCCGCTCACCAGATCACATCGCTCCGCTTCAGGGTGCACATGTCTTTTTTTACCTAGATAAACATGTGCTCTCATCAAAACAGTTTAATTGTGTTTAGGGTGAATCCAGAACAACAATGCTTAATTATACAGAAACGGCCTATTCCCAACTAGCGTTGAATGGCCCAAATGCAGAATTTCCATATCACACACAGTCGTGCGACTTGTAAACAGGGTAGTAGTAGTGAGAACGCTGCCATTTACAACTGTTGGAATTCCCTCGTCCTGCTGTCAGAGTTGGCAGCCTCTCCTCTGGAGCCTCCAGCACTTGAGACACTGCGCCGGGTGCCAGAACAGCTCGTTCTCCCAGGCAGAGATCTCACAGCGACATCTGCTGGTTATACATGGTCATTACATGCTATCGCTGGAATCTAGTATGGTGCCGATGCCAACTGCTATCAGGAATATGTAGCTGATCTGTACAGCTCAACTTGGAGGAAAAAAAACACCACTGCTGCTATGGCCTTTGTTCTGTTCCCAGGGCAACGGCCTGTATCTGATCTCTCTCCATTATTCTCTGTCTCCCCGGGCATAGACGGCAAGCCCATCGCCACCGATGTGGTTGTCCTGGAAACCAACCTGGTCATCGGAGACACGCGGCGGCATCACGCGGGCATCTACGTGTGCCGGGCCAACAGGCCCAAGACACGGGAGTTTGTCATCGCGGCCGCGGAGCTGCATGTGCTCGGTGAGCATGCGTTCTCTCTGCATCACCGTGTACCCTGTTGTCCTTTGAACCTTGCCGAGATGTCGTACCTTGTGCCTCTGTCCATAAGTGGTATATAAGACTGTGTCTCAGCCACACGCCCCCCTACTTCTTGCCCCTACCCCCTCCCACCCCTCCCACAGCTCCTCCTGTGATCGTCCAGCCCCCGGAGACGGTCTCCCTGGCACGGGGCTACACGGCTCGCTTCGTGTGCAACAGCTCCGGGGAGCCGCCGCCGGCCCTGCACTGGCTGAAGAACGGCCAGCCCATCCGCTCCTTCCGGAGGATGAAGACCCAGAGTCCCGGGGTGCTGCTCATCAACCAGCTGGCCATGGAGGACGCGGGCTACTACCAGTGCATGGCCGACAACAGCCTGGGCACGGCCTGCGCCACGGCCCGCCTCACCGTCATCGTGCGGGAGGGCCTGCCCAGCCCGCCACGCCACCTCTCGGCCACGCCACACTCCAGCACCGCCGCCCTGCTCGCCTGGGAGAGGCCCGAGCACAACGCCGACCAGATCATAGGCTACTCCGTGCACTACCAGCGCACCGCAGGTGTGTGTGTGTGTGTGTGTGTGTGTGTGTGTGTGTGTGTGTGTGTGTGTAGGGGAAGTTGTGTGGTTTAAAGGGAACGCTGCTGTAGCTCTAAAGCGCTGCGTGTCTGTTGAGCCGCCCCACAGGCTCCGGTCACGAGTACCAGTTTGCGATGAACAACGACACCACGGAGTACCACGTGAGGGAGCTGCAGCCTCACACGGCCTACACCTTCTACGTGGTGGCCTACTCCCCCATGGGCGCCAGCCCCCACTCCATGCCCGTCACCGTGGAGATGTTGGAAGACGGTAAGCGCCACAACAACGTCGCCCGACCAAAGACAAGCGTTATGCGAAGGAGCTCCGAGCATGGGTATCTGTGAGGCTTGTCAAAGTGCCATTAAGTACACACCGGGTTACAGCCTGTTTGTTTTGTAGAACTGAATCAGTAAATAAGCCCTCTTGGGGACTAAAAACGTCCCCTTTCCCACAGTCCCCAGCGCCCCCCCTCAGCTGTCGCTCGCCAGCACCTCGCCCACTGACATCACGGTGATGTGGCACCCCCTGTCCTCGCAGCACAGCCGGGGGGCTGTCACCCGCTACCGCATCGACTACAGCACCCTGGAGCAGGGTGAGCGCCCTCTACTGGCAAGGAGGCCATACACACACACACACACACACACACACACACATAGAGGGTGGATATGTTGAATACGTCCACCATAGATAGATGGGACCTGAGCTATCATATTGCACGTTGACCTGTGTGGCCAATGAAGAAAGGAAGATGGCCGTAAGAGTTACACTAAATTGTTTTTTTAAATGTTGATGTTTCAATAGGACGCTATGTGTTTGTCCTGGTAAATTATTATCCAAAATGCTTTTAGTTCATCTTTTGATTACGGTTCATCAAGTACCCTGAATGAGTACTGTTAGCTCCTTCCCATTTCAGGTGTGTTGACAGTTAAGGTCATATGGAGTATGAGTGGAGTTGCTAAAAACTGAGTTTGAATGTCTTTAGCCTAGGGTGTATTTAAATATATATGTGTGTGCGTGTGCCACCACAGTGGAGCGTGTGTTCTCGGTGGAGGTGGCAGGTAATGAGACTCAGTTCACCCTGAGGGAGCTGCAGCCCAGCCAGGCCTATCGGCTGAGGATGTCGGCTGGCACGGGGGCAGGCTTTGGGGTGCCCTCTGAGTGGGCACAGCATCACACCCCCGCCCCCTTCTTCAACCATAGCATGAGTAAGACAAAAGAAACACGGGCATGCAGCCTGCTTCAAATAAGTGCACAGTATTTACTACACCGAATAATGTCTGGTGTCTTTCGCTCATGCTAAGATGTAAGAGAATTTAATGTCCAAGACCAACTTTTTTTCAAAAAGTAACTCAACCACTTAATATACAACATATAGAGCTAAAGACTTTGGGGAAATGAACTAGCAGCGTAATGACAACCTTTTAAGCTGCTTCACGGTTTTTGGTGTTGGTTGTTTGTCCTGCACTCTCATAGTGATCTTTGCCCCTGCCGAGCTGAAAGTCCGAGCTAAAGTGAGCTCCCTCCAGGTCTCATGGCAGCCCCCGCCCAATCACACGCAGATCTCTGGCTACAAGCTCCTGTGCAGCCAGCTGGAGGCTGAGGAGGCGGCCAATGAGAACACGGAGAAGCGAGTGGAGGCCTATGCCCTGAAGCTTCGTAAGAGGGTCAAGCACCACGAGGTCACTGGTCTAGGTAGGAGACAGCCAGCCTCTTACCTAAGGCTCCACTCCATCACACCAAGGCATTTTTTATTCTCTTGTGTTTGGATTAATGTTTCAGTGTGTGTGTGGGTGTGTTCACTAGTCCCCGACAGGCAGTATGAGGTGAAAGTGTGGGCCTTCAATAGACAAACAGATGGTGCTGCTGCTGTGTGGAAAGGCCGGACGGAGAAGGCTGACGATATTGGTGAGATAAAAAAAAAACATTAATAACTTTCATTCATAGATGGAGAAGTTTTCTTTGCAAAGTTTTCAAGGACTTCAAACACAATAAAAAAGTTACACATAACTTTACAAATAAGCACTATGAAATAACACATAATGTAATACACACTACACCCCAAAATCGATAAAACACTGTGAAAGAAGAAAACATGCAATAAAACAACATCAAATCCAAAGCCAGCAAAATGAAAGATGTTGCAACTCGTTAGGAAGTCTGTAGGAGAGCTGTAATAGATGACAGGCAGCCAGAGAGTTATACTTTTTGGTGAAACCTTTCCAGAGTATAAAGGCCACGATGGCAAACGCCCTGTGACCCTCTGTGTTCATTCTAGATAATGGAATGCAGTGCTTGCCAAAGAACCGAAGGCTGTTTTTCGGTTTGTAAACTGTGAAAAGGTTTTTTAACTTCAACTGGGGTTTATCTTGGGCTAAATTCGACAGGAAGCCAGTGTAATCATGGAACAGGAATAATGTGGTCTATTTTCTTTGTTTTTGTTGGAGGTCTTATTTCTGCATTAAAGTTGCAGGCAGGAGGGTTTATCTCCCTTGACTAGTACAGAGGGAACTGCAATAATCAAGTCTAGAGGAAGCATTAGTAACTATTTTTGTCTGTTTGTGTGTGTGTGTGCGTGCGTGTGCGTGTGTGTGTGTGAACAGCCTCCCTACCCTTGGGAAGCCCTCCTCCACTACCTCCCAGCAGTGTCAAAGCCTCGGCCAACAGCTCCAAATCCATCTGGCTGCGCTGGGAGAAGCCTCGCTTCAGCAACGTGCGTATCATTGACTACACAGTGCGCTGCAGCCCCGCGGGCGTCAGGAATGCCTCTCTGGTCAGCTACTACACCAGGTCAGAGCAGGGCAACTCTAACTGCATCTAGCTGTGTATCTACCCAGCTGTATCTCTGTACGCTTCAGCCCCTGTTCTCTTTTATGTCATTTGTTTTGCCACAACAAAGGGCGGTGAACATGTTGCATAGTGAATACCTAGCTGTCATTTATCTTTGGCAGCTCTTCCCAGGAGATCCTGTTGGGGGCGCTGAAGCCCTTCACTCACTACGAGCTGGCCGTGCAGTCCAATGGAGTGGACGTTGTGGGTCCCTTCAGTAGCATCGTGGAGGAAACCACACTTCCTGACCGTGAGGCTTTGTCTTTCTCTCAGCCCTCTTCTCTGTCTAGCTCCACCAAGAGGGAATGTTCCCAGTATAAGTTAACACTTTCCAACTGCTTGGTGTGTGTGTGTGTGAGAGAGAGAGAGTGTGTGTGCACGTCAGTGTGTAGTAGTGGGTTTCATCAGTGTGACAAAGGCAGCCAAACAAACAGGGGATTAATGGTGGGAGCCCGGGGGACATAATTGGCTATAATGAAATGGCCAGATGGAGAAGTGGCCCTTGCGTTTGCATTGAGCTCCCTCCATCGGGTCGGACAAGGGGTGGCCGCTGACGAAGGGGCCAGGAGAGAGGCCCTATTAAAGTGGACTCATTACCACGACAACAGCCAACCTTACACTCTCAGACACTCCCTGTCACCTGAGCCCCATCCTCCCGCCCCCTGCCTCTCCCCATCTCCATTATGCCCAGGTGGTGACGGCATTATGCCCCAGATGGGTGGCCCACCTGGCTCACACAATGTCTTGGTGTGTTGCCCCAGCTGTGTATGTTCATTTGTGGGCTGTAATTAACGAAAGCACCACCCTCCCGTTTCCAGGACCTTCCCTGCCCCCAGCGGAGATGCAGCTCAGTGCCCTGGACTCCTCCTCAGTGCTGGTGAACTGGCGCCCCCCGCTGGAGCCCAACGGCATCATCCTGAGCTACAGGATCCTGTACAGTGGGAACCTGAGCCAGCCGGAGCACCTGTGGAACAACCTCTCCCAGGACGGTGGGTCTTTGGTTCCCGCCTCGCCCTGTTAGACGGCACCACCACGGCGTTTGTGTGTGTGTGTGTGTGTGTGTGTGTGTGTGTGTGTGTGAGAGAGGTGTTTGATAACACTGTAGCTGGACCTTCTGCAGGGACCATTACCAGCATAGAGGTGCAAGGGCTGGCCAGTGACACGCGCTACTTCTTCAAGCTGGGAGCGTCCACGGAGGTGGGGGCCGGGCCTTTTTCCCCTGTGAAGGACGTGCACACTCCCCCGGAGAAATACGGTCAGTTCGTTTCACACATTTCAAAAGAAGAAGAAAAAAGCACAAATGTGATTGCAATCCCGTCTGTTTATCTCTTCCTCCTTTCAAATGTGACCTTGGCCGGGATAATTCTATTCCGTCTCTACTTCTATCTCACACGATCCCGTGCACGCAGCCACGCAGGCACGCACGTTAAAGTGGCTAATCGCTGGCAGCAGAGGAAAGCGCTGTGGGAGGCTGCCATTCTGGGCTCTTTTGAAGAGACGCTTCAAGGGGGAAACGTAAATGGGCGTCCTCATCAGCGTCACCGTGGGACGTCTCTGAATTAACGCGCCGCGCCCAGCGGCAATGCGGCGAACAGAACGCCTCGGTTCACCCGGCTCTCATAGGCTCAGATGCCTGGCCAGCTTCACCAATTAGTCTTTAAGCCTCGGCGTTAATCCGTTTGTGCCGAATGATCGATACATTAATATCTCATGTGAGGTCCAGTAGTGGCGGTGTGCCTCTCGCAGGCTGACGCACAAGTAGTGTCGCAGGGCCGACCTCTTTATCGATTCGGAGCACAAAAATAAACGTGGAGTAAAACCACCGCGGTTCAATTCCCGCCTCCCCTGCTGCCAGCTCAAAAGTCGGTGCCTTTAGAAAAAGACGGAGTGCCGTGTCTATTTTGATCCTGCGGGGCCGCTCTGCTGCTGGCAGGAGTAGATGCAGTGTGAATAGGGCTGAGGTGGCTGGTGGGCGGACCATCTGTCTCCCCCTCCCCACTGCTGACACACACACACACACACACACACACACACACACACACACACACTCACACATAGAGACAGTGGCAACTGAACATCAATGAGGATTAGCACTGATCTATTGACTGGCTGGTGGAGAGAGATGGGGGATCTGGATGTTTCCTTTGACGGGCTACTGACTGACTGGCTCCAATCCGTTTGTCTTGGGCTGCAGAGCTGGACATCCACGCGGTGACAGGCATCATCGTGGGCGTGTGCCTGGGGCTGATGTGCATCCTGCTCTGCATGTGTTTCAGCTTCCGCAATGGCAAGTCCAGGTAAGGGAGTGCAGTGCACAGAGCAATGAGCCCCACGGTGTGCCTGCAGCGTGAGGCACGGAAAGCAAACCCGTCTCGTGAAACCCTCTTCTCTCTGTTACCTGCCGTGTGAGCAGGGAGGTGCCCCGCGGCCTGGACTCCACCAACCTGACGCCCCAGTTCCGGCGAGGGGGGAGACCCCTGTCGGCCGCCGCGCCAGAGGGCACTGACTGCCACGAGCTGGAGACCCTCATGCCCCACGGGAGTAAGGAGTGTGGCCAGGCCCCTGCGAAGGCCCCTGAGGAGCAGAGCCTTATGGCCAGGGCTTGGGCCAACACAGGGGAGGACGCCCTCACGGCTGACCTGAAGGTTGGTGGATAGGACAGCTCGCTCGGAAGCGAGTCACACGCTCGTTCCCATCACGCGTGGCTTTCTTCGATAGCTTTGTTTAAAATGTAAACGTAACGAGCAGAAGTGCATTTAGGCAGAGACCCATTTCAAGCTCTTCAGGTTTTGGAATGGAATTGAAATTGTAGTGCGTCTGAGCTTGAAAACGTGTTGTTTTTGGTGTTGTTGCCTGTCTTCCAGACCGTGTGGAATGGCTCGGTGAGTCGTAATTGGGCCAACAGGATCACTAGATACAGAGACACCATAACAGAGGACTCCCCCGCACTCATCAATGGAGCTCTGCTCCACAGCAAGGTACAAGGGCCAGAGGAGCATGCGTTTCATTATTTCTTTACCCTGCGTGTGTGTGTGTGTGTGAGAGCGTGTGTGAGCTTCACACTGTGAAACACATCGTGTTTATACTCAGAAATAGATATTGAATTATACCCCAACCAACACACTGTCTGCAACCTGCAACCAAATTCCACTGGTCCACAACATTGTCAGATGTAAGGTGGAAATAAAATGTCAACAGTGTATGAAATGTAACATTTTGTTGTCTGAGAAATACCATTCAATGTGCGTACTATTCTGCTACTACTGACAGCCTGTAGCCCATGTGCATATTTTCCTTTGGACCTTTTCTTTGCTTTACGACGTTGGCGTGGCCCTATTGCAGGGAGACAGTGAGCAGCGCCTGTGCTCGCCGGTGTGCAGGAACCAGGTGGAAGCCGAGGTGATCGTGCACTCTGAGCTGTCGGAGCCGGAGCAGGAGCAGGAGGTGGATTCTCAGGCCACCGAGGGACCCTCACAGTCGGAGGAGACCTACTCCCCGCTTCCCCAGCCTGGACAGCCAGAGGAGGAGGATGAGGAGGAGGAGGAGGTACAGCTAGAGACTCTACGACCACTGGAGCACACACCCTCCTGCCCCGCCCCTCTGCAGCCGTCGGCTAACCACAACGGGCAGCCGGAGGGAGTGGCAGACCAGCCAACCACAGGCACGGCACTGCACCAGGCTGTGGGGCTGACCAACGGCTTCCATTCGCCAAAGCCCACGCGGCTGGGCCCAGAGCCCCTGGGGAACGGGGACTCCAGACACTGCTCGTCAGGCCCAGGAAAGGCCCTCTCCTCTGGACCGCCCCCGTCCCCTTCTCCCTTTGTCAGCTCCGGCCTGGTCCACTCTACCTCAGCAGCACACAGTTACTTGTGCCCATAGCTACTGCGGGAGGACACCCCCACACATGAAAACACACACACACACACACACACACATAAACACACACACACACACTCACACACACTTTTTAGGCAGACATTGAAACAAAACGATGCCTCTTCTGCACACACTTCTTCGTCTTCTTCCTTGCTCATTTTTGTAGATACTTTTGAATCCTTTGTTTTATATATGTACATAAATACATTAAATAGTATATATTTTTTAGTGCTAGAGTGTACGGGTATGCATTTCCATGCATAGCAGCAATAGGTCCCTCTGGGCTTGTCTCAGCCCAACAGTGCAGACTATTACACTGATGTGAAGGAAGACGTGAAGGAGACGATTTCCTCTATTTTACTGAATAGGGAGCTTTAAAAGACATCAACTGAAGGATCCATGGAAAGGTTACTGAATGTGAAGGGGTTAGAGCTGTGGACCACATGTGTCCGTCCCTCTCCTTCTGTATGGATGCCCTCTCGTCTAGTTTGGCTTTCTGGTACGGATACTTTGAGAGCGCCAGAGCAGAAACCTTCAAGTGACACACTCTGAGAGTGCAGACCGCCGGTCTCTCTCTCTCTCCAGCCTCCTGCTGTCTCAGGGCCTTAACACAAATGCAGACATCGATTGATGACACAGTCTCATCCTCTCTTTCACACACCAATTTACACAGATCAGCAAAACCGACACACACACACACACACACACACACCAACATTCCCTGACTGAAGCTAGGGGTCTCAGGTGCCTGATAACATAGGCGCATTTGTAACCTCTGTATTTATAATAGACAATAGATTGTATTTAAACACAACTTGGAGAGGAAAGGTTGAAATGAAGGAGAAAAGCAAACATTGAGTTTTTTCTGTGAATACTGGTTTTTAACACATAGTATGTTACACAGTACATGTGCTTTTGGTTGGCCTTGGTGTCACAAGTTTGGTGGGAGGGTTCAACAGGAAGTGTGTGGAGGTCTGAAAGTTTGGCTCCCACTCGGCAACACTACCTCATTTCTCTACAGGATGGATTTTAGTGATTGTTCTAATGTTGTGCAAGTAGCACCTTTTTCAAACTTTTTATTTTCTGACGTCTTATTCATAGCCTTCAATGCTTATTTCCTACTTAAAGAAATAAGTGCCCGGCAATGTTTTTACTTGGATTCGCATACATCAGGATAATACACAAATACGTGTGACAAATCCACACCTAAAGCTTTCTGAATATTATCTGGTCAGTTGAAAATTGTCCTTCATTTTCATTTTGACTATCCTGTGTAAGTTTATACAGTTTTTTTTTGTACTTTGTGTTTGCAAACACTATTTCACAATCAGACCCAGTGTGAGGAGATGGGGTGACAGACTGAAAGCGCCGTCGTGCTCTAGTGTTTTGACAAACCTCTAGCACGTCAGACAGCTCTGGGCTCCCCTTCAGTGTGTGCAGGCGTGACAATACCTCCTGACTCATAGCTAGGCAAGCACTGTGAAGACCCAGGTCATATGCTTCCAACCTTCACAACAGGAGCTCCAGTCCTGCAGTGTGAGGGGTGATAGTCGGGAAAGACAGCGACCACCTCACCATCCCGTCTGTCCTGTGTCTATTAGCCCATTCAGACCGTGAACTAAAGGATGGCTGTGCCAGCTCAGGGTTTAGGAGGGTTCAAACCACTGAAATGGGCCATTAACGAGGATATCGTTTGATCTCTACATATGGGTCCAGAGTCATGAAAACAAGGCAATCTAAGCAAAGTGATGTTGACGACGTGAAACAAAAGCAAATTGATCCATTCATATCTATTCTCATATCCGTCCTCAAATAGTAGCACCACCGTAGGTGTAGGGTTTCAGCGCTCTGGTGGGGAGACACCCTCAGCCTACCAGTCACTGTGTGGGTTTTCTTTTCTGGGGGGAGAGGGGATGAAAACCAACTTACTTACAGTACGGGCCAGCCATGTTTCCATCTGTCCATTTCTCTTATGAACTTTGATAGATCCATTTGTGGAACGAAATACTACATTTACTAATTACAAACATATATTTAATGTGGAGATAAACTTACCATCCAATTTACACGTTTTTAAGACGTAATCTTGATAGCATCATTAATGCAGCAGATATACGATTTGAGCAAGACTTGTCCCTTATGATATTATTTTGTCAAACTATAGTTTGATCCATTTAATGTGTCCAAATAAGAGTGTGCCTATTTAGGCAAGATTCAAAAGGCCCTCCAGCAGCACCAATCTTATCACTGATCATGAGGACGGAACTGGGTGAGGTCTTTGTTATTATGCTGCTGTTGTTCAATACCATGTCATTAATCAGGTGTGTTAGATGTTACTTTTTGCAAAGATGGAAGTCTTATCCATGTTTTCTCCAGTCCAGAAACAGGCCCATTAATTATGGTCATAAGGTATTGTTTCAGTGTGATACACAGTAAAGATCTAACTCAGGATCACTTAGGCCGGGAGTTCGGAAGATATGCAGCAAATTAATGTCAATGTTCTCATTATCAAGTCATGGGACTCCAGTAGTACAATTTGGTATGTGTGAGAAAGGTCTCATCTATGGCATTTAGTACCTGTTGATAAAGGTCAGCTCTTCGTAGAATATCTCTAGCTCCAGGACAGTGAATTGGTGGTTGTAGGTGCTGTTTATTTTTTATTTTATTTATATTTGCTGTAAGACAGTGGGTATTATTTAACGGGTACATATAGATCATATAGAAAAAGTATGATTACAGGTCGGCCGTATTGAATGAGTATGTGGACCAAAATGGTATGATAATCAATGTCTATAAATATTCTCAGATTGAAATATAACAAAGATTACTGTGCAGTTTAAATCAAAATTCTAACTCAGAGTGGCACTAATGCCCTATTAGGGTTTGGTGATCTAGGGTGCAACACAATAATAAATCGGTATAAATATTACACTGCCTCCATTGCAAAGAATGTACAGTGTACATTTATGAAGAGAGGTCTTCTGCTGCATCTATTCATTTTCACTACCTTTTAGCCAACTTTGTAGTTTTCTATAGGAGTGGTGTTTTTTGGACAGAGCAATCAAGTGTTTTTAGACCAAAAGGCCATGTTGTCATTTTTTATAAATGCACATTATTTTGGTTACTGAATGAATGCATCTAAATTATTTAATGGTTTTAATATAGTACCTCATCTGTTGATTGCTTGTTGATTGGACTGAGATGCATTTCTCGAGACTGAACATTTTATAACTTGAGAGTAGACAGTGGACTGTATCTTGGGAGCCAAGTGTGTAGGGCAGTAAATAGTAGATGGATTGTCTTGTTTTACCTGAGCCTGACATCACAACATACGGTAGATAGATAGAGCGTGAGTGAGGAGAAAGCTTAAAGTTACAATGGGTGTACCCATAAGCTGTGCCACCATGAACTGTGCCAACCAAGTAGTACACTGTGTCTGCTATGTACTGTGGGTTGCATGCAAAGGAATATAACTATATGGAAGGTCAGGGCCGACATTGGAGTGTCAAGTCAGGGGAAGGTGGAATACTGGAGTACTCGTCCGCGATGCAGATACTGACATAGTGTAGTCTCTCTACTCAGGTGCCCCTTGCATAAAATGGTAGTTGATCATGCCAGCATATCTGACTTGGTTTTATGTCCTTTTGTTGTCGAACCAAACCTCTCTTATCCTCCTGGGGGAGAAGTTCGATCAAAACACTAACATTGGGAAATGGCTTTCTTTAGTTTGTATCAACTCTTTGTAATCTGGAGGTCCACTCTGGTGCATTGTGGTGAGCTGCCTTGTCCAGTGACGTCCCCTGTCTGCATTTTCAATGTCTACAACTTCTCCAGCTGTCGTGTGCCGGCTGAACTGTGCTTCTCTTCAGAATGTCCAAGCACAGACAGCCTGGCCTTGTCCTACCATTAGACCTCTGCAGTCACTTTGACACATACAAAACCTCATTCATGTCAACCATGCAATATTCTCCACATGTGACCTATTGTTACTATTGTATAAGCACTTAGAAATTAGCACTTCAATTGGGTCCATGGACAAGTTGACAAAGACTGTCATTTTTTTAGATTGCAAGAAGTGCTATGGGTGTGGTCTCCAAATGAAACACTGTCAACTATGGTTCAATTGTGATGAGCAGTGGACAAGGTTTATCTGTGGTCCCGGTTTTGGTATCTGTGTTACCATCTGTGAAATTGTTAGAACTCACAGCAACTCTCGATGTCTGCGCAAGCTACTCTTATGTAAATAAGCATCTTAATAAAAACCTAAAAACAAGAGGGATTTTGTCACGATTTATAAGCATGCAAAGCTTTTTACATGATTTAATAATCTGTTAATTTGTATGACAAATCTTTTATATATTAAATTATTCATTTATTTTTTGATATAGAGAATTGTCACTGCATACACACTTTAACTTGTCTCCATGGATTCTGCTATTTGCTTTCATGCTGGGCATTCTTGGCAATTTGCAATTGAGTCTAATTTACGGCTTGCCGTCTGTCTTACAAGTTTTAATTGGAAAATAAAAATCTAATTTGTAGGAAATTGATGTTATGCTTGTGGTAAGGTCAAATCATCAAATGTTTTTCTTAAAAAATATAAAAAGTACCCTAAGAACTTAGCAAGCTGAAACCCACTAATCAATTGAGACATAAGTTATTTAACTTCCTCAACAATGTAACTTTGTGCTTGTTGAACTACAAATCAATTTTCCAATAATAGAGTATATATCAACAAGGGTTGGTTGTTATTCCAAAGAGTGATTAATTAGGCATTCACTGGGAGAGTGAAATGTTCTCTGTTAAACCAGTGCTGGGTCCCAGAGCGTCTTATAACTATACTATAATAGTACATTTAAATATTGCATATTAATCAGTAGGGGTGGGTTATTGCTGTTATTGTATTTCTACACAACAATGTCCTGTGCTCTAGCTAGTTGATGTGGAGCCCAGATGTCTGATAGGTGATTGGATTGGTGCGGGGCAGACCTACCTATCTGTGATCCACTACTGTCCATGCTGTGTACTGTGCCAGCTCGGGATGTTTTGCCACCATGGTTCGTGGTCATTTGCTTGAAAGAGAATGAACAGAGCCGTTGCTTTGACAGCAAAGAGAGAAAATGGTCCGTTGCCAGCTCAGTCTCAGACTTTCTCAGACCAATCACTAACTAGATCTATTTTGTCACTCGCAGGGGTCATTCCCAGCACTGCCGCTAGGGGACAGTGTGCTCCTTTCCTACCAGAGCCAACGGACAAGGTAAAGAGAGACAACTATAGCAGCCTGCCACTCCCACAGAGATAATGCAAGTTATTTAACTGAAGTGTGCACTGTCAATGGAATGTATGGACCCGACAGCTAATGACCTTTTCACAGCCCTCGGAGAAAGACAATGAGCACATTTTTAATTGCAGAGCAAAATTTGTGAGACTGAATATGTATATATGTGTGTGTGTGTGTGTCAAGCAGAAGAAATGTTTGTATGGTATGTGAGAAACGTGATTTTTTTTTACTGCTTATCTAAGCATGTCTAAAGGGACATTCTGTACCATGTGCATTTTGTGAGCAATGAGGAGAAGAGGGAATTTTATAGCAACAGCCCCAAAGGACCAGAGAGGAAAGTGCTCTGTAAGATCTATCTACAGAGCTGGACCCACAATCTTCAAAAAATCATTGTTCACTTTCTCATCAGACCTCAAATGTGTGCGTGTGCGCGCGTGTATGTTTGTGTGTGTGTGTGTGGGTGTGGATGTGTTCGGGTTGATTTGTGTGGGTTTGAGTCTTACCCTTTCCCTTCCCACTGAAGTGGTCTCCTGACTGATTTCCACACTCATATTTCTTAAGACAGACTGTGGTGTGGGTACTATAGGAGCCCTTTGTGGGCCTGGACTAATGAGAGAGACGGTGTCTGTGGGAGAATAACGGTGCAGACATCCTATTCGGCCATTCCCTTTGTGGCCTTGCTTCATCCACTGTGTGCCCCTCTCACCAGCCCTAAAAGCCCCCTGCAGCCTTTTTCCTGTAGTGTGTACTGGCTCGTTTTTATCCTGTAAACCGGCCATACAGTACTTTATTACTGGTACATTGGCCCGGAGCAAATTCAACAGCCCACTCCTTGGCATTCAAACTTCAGAGCTGTGTCTTTGAGCCTCCTTTGGCTCTTTCCCCCGTGAAAGGATCCTTAGCAGACCCAGCACCTCTACAGCACGTCTGAGCTCACAATTCATATTCTTTGCCAGTCCTTTGCATCCTAACAAAGTCTCTTTGTTTCCTTGGTCTCAATGTTAGCTATATGAAGGGCGTTCCAGCTGCAGCAGGAGAGGAATACCCGGTGTAGGGGCTCACACTCTCTCCTAATGGGAATAGACAAAGTCTTTGTAGATACCTTTTGATGGGAAGTTGCGTCTGAGTATTCTGTTGAATTACAACTCCACCCCGACAACTCTGGAAAAAAAAACTGTACTTCCTGGCAACCTTTTCATCAATAGCTGGAATGTGGGTTGAAGAGAGAGGGGTAAAAACAATAAGACCAGGGTATTAGAGAGTCAAAACAACAAAGGCCAAGAGGGAGATTCATGAGGTGACAGGCAGATTCACCACTCTGAATCATCAGGTGTGTTTCTTGCACCACGCCTCTCAGCATCACATAAACACCCACGTACCTGTTTCACAGTAAGTACTAAAAACCTCTAATAGAATAGAAGTGTCGTAAAGGGGCAGGGAACGGTTGGACTGGCAAGAAGACAGCTTTCCCTCCACGCTGAGGCAGAAGTGAGGGCTGCAGGCTGTGTTTGTGTGTGTGTGTGTGTGCGTGCGTGCGTTCGTGCGTGCGTGTGTGTGTGTAGTGTTTGTGTAGTGTGTGTGTTAGCGCGTGTGTTAGCGTGTGTGTGAATTCCCCGCTCTCCCTTGGCCTCCGTCTGCCGCTCTCCATTTACTGTTGGCTGGCCACAATAGGACCCCAGAGAGACCTCCTTTCACTCTTACCGTATCCCCATGTACCACTGCCAGAGGTAAGGTGGGACACTGTATGCTATTCTGTCACAGAGGATGGAGGGAACGATGGTGGAGAGCCCTGTGGTGACTCGAGCGTCCACACACACGGTAGCTGGAGAACTCTGGGAATGTACTCTTGTGGACGTTTTTCTGGACTAGCTTTTCATGCGTCGGCTACGGGACGGATCTGTTTCCAAGATGAATCCGATCGAAGACCAGCGCTTGGAAAGAAGATACAAGGATCCTGATGGATAGTTTTCGATGGGCTATTAGTGGCTGACCTTTTGCTTGGCTGGTGTTGCAGTTGGCCAACAAGGGGCCCGGCCATAGGTGTGAGCCAACCCTACAGCAGAAAGGCAAACGCTAAGCCTCGGTCAGTGAACCTGTGTGCATGGTGCGTCGTCGGCCAATAAGTGGGATTGCTGTGCTGGCTGTGAGCCACCGCTCGTCCTACAAGGCCCTGCCTGCTCTTACATCACACCCCTCCTCACCTCCTGGCTCACTGGAGGAATCTCCCCTCTCTCTCTTTAAAGACCCCTGGCCTGCCTGGACCCAACAGGAACTGGGTTTAACAGGCGTTTTGTTTTGCTTCATGTGTACAGAGAGGCTTCGAGGGGCCCGTCCTTTAAGGGAATCCTCGTATTTACAGTACCTCCTGGGGCCACTTTGAAGAGAGCCGCGGTGCTCAGTGCTGACGGTGGACGTGCGTGGTAGTGCAGCCCGGCTCGCCGAGACGGATGCGGAGCGTTTCTTTCCAGCTCAGTGGATGGTACAGGCTGAATCTCTGTAGGCTGTGTGACCCACTTTCCAGCCCTCCTAGTCGTGGAGCGCCGGGCTCCGTGCTTCCCACTGCTCTCCCTGCCGTTATCTACAGCACCTAACAGCTCACACACCGCCTGGGTCGACAGCAGCCCGCGCCGGCAGAGTGCTAGGCTACTTATGCACCTTTGTAAATTGTGAATAGCATTTAGAGTGCTTCATTAAAATGAATTTAAAGCCATATTATCCAAGAGGGGAACGCTGGACTAGCGTTTTCCTATCTACTGTTACTAATGCATCGATGAAGACGAAGCAATGGGTCTAGCCAGCTCTTACGTGTTAACAAACCTAGCACAGTGTAAGAGCTAATTGCAGCACATTATATTGTAAGATCTATTGGAACGCTCCCCAATGGGCCAAGCGTTTCTTCGTTTGGTGAGCAGAAACCATTTTTATGGTATGTTATGACAGCTTGTCTTGATCCCTTTGAATGTATGAATGTAGCACGTATGTAGTGTCAATTTTTTCTCTGACAAGCTTGGGCACTTTGAGACAGACAGACAGGCAGGCAGGCAGGCAGGCAGGCAGGCAGGCAGGCAGACAGACAGACAGACAGACAGACAGACAGGTGAGCCCCCAGCTGCTACACGTACATCGCTGTGTCTACCTCCCCCATTAACAGTCCTAGCCCCACTCCAACCAATTTAACTGAGGAATTCAGACACACACACACACAGACACACACACAAACACACACAACCACATGCACACAAACTGCTTTAGCAGGGTTAATCTATTTTTTTGCGTTCCATTGTAGCCCATCAGTGTGTGATTCTTTACCGTAGGTATATTTGGTTTATGATCAGATGGATCATAGTAGATGGAACAGAAGTACGTTTAATGATCCTTGTTTCCCCTTGCACCATGAGTGCTTCTTGATTGGCCTGAAAAGGTTTAGCTCCTCGTGTGGAGCGGTAGGGAGCTGTCTGTGACGGCACCGTTTGCGACAAGCCAGTCAAGATTTGGTTCCCAAGGCCAAGTTACTTAGTTTGGTTTTGACAACACGAAAGGCGTGAATAAAGTTTGGTATAGAAATGCCAAAAGGTTTCTCCTTCATACTGTTATTAACATAATTTTCACATGTGGGGGTACAGTATGTCAAGGGGTAATTACGAGAGGTTAAGGGATGGGGGTCCTGTTACTAAGCAACCGTCCTGTCTCGTCACATCAGTCATTAGAGGCTGTGACAGACAAGGCTGTTGTTACTGTGGCAACAAACACTGTGAAGCGCCAGCCTTGCTTTCCATGATGCATGAGACATGAAGCGCCATTAGAAAATGGCTCCCCAAAGTGATATACGGTGTCCACGTCCGCACCGGTTGTCAGTGCTAATGTACTAGGCTGTCATGATGAAAGGGGATGTATCCCTCTGATAGCTGCACAGACAATCATTAACGATACATGGAAGGCAAACAAGGCTCTCACGTCAAGCTCTCTGTTCAACAGCTTTGTTCTCCCCATAGATTATTGGCAACCATTTTTTTTCAAGATCAATGGTGCCTTGAATGACTTTCATTGGGACAGTTTTACCTGGCTGGTTGTAAATTCAGACTAGAGTGTATTTGTCATTGTACCTTCACATCCGGATACGATAGTGATGGACAACTACGGATACTCCAAGAAAAAGTATTTTTTTGGTTCCTTTTTTTATCTGCCACTCCCTGCCTGTACAGAGTGCTGCACCACTTTTAGGTTATTGCTAAAGATCAGCAATCCATTTCTCTAGGATTGTTTGTACAGCAGGCAAGGTGTTCCGTGGGCCAGTACAGTGTGTTCATTTCCTCCAGTTCACTGGAACAGCATGACACTAGGAGAGGAGGCTGCTGGTCAGGCATCCAAAAACATCATGTTCTGGATGAGAGAATTGTGTGTGTGTGTGTGTGTGTGTGTGTGTGTGTCTAGCAGGCCAGCTAGAGCCAGGTGTATTCTGACTGCCCCCCTTCCCTCCCATTGAGTTGGTTTAATCAACAGAACCGGGGTCCATTTCAGAATGACTGAGGAAGGCAGGGAGCCACATGTGCACTGCTCAGGATGTGTAAGATTGAAAAGCATGCAGCATGGCATTACTCAATCTGTAGTGGGGGCATGGGAAAATAATCTAGGGCACAATGAAGGAGGAAGCCCTTTCAGCTTGCTCTCAGCAACAGCTGGCACTTAGAAAAACGATAAACGGGTTAATTGTCCTGTTTCTCCCCTTCTTCCTCCCCTGAAGTAGGTGTAGAATTAGAGCAATTGCAGCGTTTGCGGGGTCTGAGAGTTCCATCGATATCTTCGGCACCCCTTTTTTCTGTTGGCATGACTGAAGGGCCAGCGCTTACTTTGGGGGAGAAAGTGGGAGAATTGAAAGCTCCTCAGCCATCTGTGGCCAGAACAACCAATTCTAGGGAGAAAATAGAAAAAGCCCCTCATGGTTGATTTGAATGATTTTTGTTGGCAGTGGTTTTCTATTCATCAGCTTTCATCGGCTGGCAATTCCACGGAGGTTAGGAGGCCGACCGGCCGGGGCTTGCCCCTCATTTCTGTTTGTTTGTGATTCAAAGGGGGAGCACCTTCCCAGGCCGTAAGGGAGGCAAACCCAGCAGGCAGACCATTAACACGTGGCTTCCTCCTGCAGAAGCCGTATCCGGTCCGTGCGTCCTCTGGGCTCCGGTGACAGAGTAATGACGGCCTGTCTCATCAGGATGGGCCCCGGCCAATCTGTGGGCCCCACACCGGACAGGCTCCGCGGGGACGTTATCAGATCCTCCTCATCCCCGGAGGCCAGACAGCAGGAGCCCCTTTCTATCTCGCCAAATGATTGGTGCCATCGGGGCAAAAGGGCACGGGCCCATCCCCAGGCCCGCCCATCTGATTTATTGATTCCATGCGCCGCCCTAGTTGAGATGATTATGCAGACAGCTCTCAGGGCCCCGAGCAGCACCATAAAGGTTATTAGAGGGGCTCCACTGCCCCAGCGCCAGCTATATGAAGACTGGGGACCGATGAGGTTTTAACTGCTGCTGCCGCCGCACGTGGATCCAATCCCTCAACGGGTGTCGGGTCACTTCCTCTGAGACAGTCTGCAGAATCCAATAGGGCGTTCGTTTCTCATCTGGCTTTGTAATCTAAAACTGAAGCTGGGTATTACCCACCCGGGGCGCTCCCAGCCTTTCCTACGTGCGTCGCAGAATATCACCAGCCGAAGAAAGGAGGAGGAGGCGGATAATCAATGTGCTCACCTCCTCAGTATGCAGCAATCCCCCAGGGTTGTTGTTTTTTGACACGTCTTGTGTTTATTGGTTCACAATTCAGTAACTACCTAGCTCCACCAATGCCCAGTGACTTGAGAAATATTACCTGCTTCAGAAAGCTGTTCTTAATAGGTGCTTAAAAGACAGACAAATTACCCAAATCTGAAAGGCACTTCATCTCTCTGTGCTTGTAATCTGCCTCGTCTCAAATTGATTTGGGTTGCAAAACAAGCTGCCTCGCTGGTTGGCCCTGCTAGTGGCATACACTTGTCTCAAAGATTACGACATGCGAGTCATGATAGATGGAGAGACCCTTGAAGCCAATCAAAGCAGCACAAAGATTCCACACATTAAATGTAATCTTTATTGTGTTCCAAAAGGCAATAAATCCCCCAAATTACTACTTTTTTTAATACATAGCATGTCATTTAGAATTATATTGCATCATTGGAATGGCCAATTTGCTCCACAAAATCTATGCCTTATGGTATTGACGTTTTATCTCAATTTGGGTTCATTCTTTGTAAATGACCAAATCAATTAAGTGCCAGCTACAGTAAAAAGAAAAAATCAATAGTAAGCCTGTTTCCTGTGGAATCCGTCTTAACAGCGTGGCTACATGAAAACAACTATAAAATGTGGTATATGACTAGCGTCCTCTCCGAGGATGACCTTCAAGAACTCATCATGGCTTCATCTCATTCCATTTCATTAGTACACGGCAATATCTGCTCCGACCCAATGCAACCAATAACGTATTGTCATTAGAACATGCGATCACCTCACCAAGAGCAAAACAAGCAAATTGTCATCCCACGCCACCATTACTCAAAGATATACTGTAGGCGCTCCGCCTGTTTGTTGCCTTGCCTGCTGGGTAAGTTGCCTTGTGCGCCATGTAGCCTAGCTGTCTGTTTAATGCGGCCGTCTTTGCGTTCATTTTTGTAGTCAACACTGCTTAATATGTTATGTGGGGAAAATATTGTCTTTAGCTAAATGTTCAGTAAAGAGTGGTTCAGATCTTTAGGCACCTGCTTCAACTATTAATGTATGACACTGTCCTTACATGATTGTTTGTCTCCCTCAATACAAATATTTACTTGTTTTTTTTTACTTTACCGCTTGCATTTTTTCATACCATATGTATTCATCCACAGACAATTTCATGTTTAATATAAGCAATTATGGAATTCAGCTCTTAAAGACTTTTTCTTGCTTTATGCCTACTAAAAGTTCCATGTTGCGCTGGTATTTCAATCAGCCAAAACAAATACACAATTGATTTCTCTCCCAACTTGTGTGCTTGCTTAAACTGCAGTAACAAGAAAGGACACAATGTACCAGAGGTGTGACATTAATTTTGTCCAATGGCTTGCTGGTTTCGGTTGAAAACACATTGTATGATGGCTCTTGCTAGATAGCCAGAGCAGCGATGCAGTCCCCACTCTAGCAAAACCATCATTTCAAACACAGCTTCATTGGGGGGGGGGGGCTAGTATGTAGAATGTGGCCCATTAGGTAGGTTGTATCTAATGAAAACCAGTGGTCTGGTTAGAATGCAAGCAAGTATGTATGTAAGTAACTAAGCATTGTTATAAAGACACAACCTATCTACTAAAATTTGGATAAACCATGACCATGTTAAAAAGTAGCCAGATGCCAGACAAGATTCCAACAGACAAGGTTACCAATTCTGTACTGCTGAGCCATTCTGCCTGCAATGGCTGAGTGTTTTTGAAGGGAAAGGTGAGTAGCATCTCTACATGTGCTGAACTAAACATTTAGAAAAAGGATATTACAGTAACTGAGTCAGGATGCAAGTTATATTTTCATCATTTAGCAAAGGTGAATATATAGTAGGGTCTATTGTAAGCTGAACTAAAGCTGTAATCATTGGACATGTATGGTATCAGGACAACATTGAGGATAGGATGGTTACCGCATTCCAGTTTTAGCAGTTTCATTGTTGCTTCTTTAGCCCTGGTATTATCCTCTGCCCACTGGTCAATGTAGTCCAATACCTTATGTTTTATTCAAGCCCTGTGTTCACACATCCAATGCACATACCTACCCAAAGCAGGCCATACGGATTCAAAGCACCATCAACTGTGTGTTCAATCCAAAGGAAGGCAAACCTGACCTTGTTTGTGTTTAGAGACCGTGTCCATACCTTAAAGAGTGAGGCCTTAACAGGATGACAAGTCTCTAATACTGCAAGAGTAGGCTTTTCTTAGAGCCATCTTATTACAGCAAGGATAACCAGCGCTTATTATTAGCATTGTATTTCACCCGAAACAAGAAATGGAAAAGTGCTTTCATTGTTTTCTTTCCAGAGACTATATTTTTGCCAGACTGTAGGCAGTTTACTATAATTCTACTGTTTTGCTAAGTAGGACTGGAAACCTTCCGCTACACACACCCATAGTTCAGGCTTTGGCATAAGGTAAGCCCTGGGTAAACCTGCTATGTAAAACTGACTATTGCTTCAAGCCTAGTATTTTTCCCCAGGTCCTTTTTTCTTCATGTTGTAATGCAGGTAGTCCCCTCGGCTTATATGTCAGGTGTTGATCTATTGGATTTTCTGTTAGCCTGGAGCCTAACCCTAACCCTAGCCCCAGACTGATTAATGGGAGGCAGGGTCATCGGTGGAGACGGTTACACACTGTAGTTACACGGCTACACACACTATGACACCATACTGTACCATCATCTACACCTGCGTTGGATACAGCGCTTGACTTCATGCCAACATGGAGACCCCATCTACAGGCATTTATATGGTTTCTGCTCTGGGATTTTTAAACTCGGTCTCTCTCAATCCAAATGACCAGCCGACTATTTGCTCAATCGGTTTCCTCAACATGTGGACAGAAAAGAGGACATCGAGCCTATTATCGTTTAAGAGGTTCTCCAGGTACGCTACCATCCACAGCTATGCTGTAAGAACCTACAATAACGATGCACACGCCACCCTTCAGATCTACAACATCCTTCACGTTTACGACGTCCTTGGCGTTCACAGCATCGTTTGCGTTCCCAGCAGCTGCTCAAAGGAAAGTGACTTTGTTGCCATCTTGCACCAGGATGGTTTTGGAGCAGCGAGCCTCTGCAGGTGTTATGGAATGTCTGTCAGAGCAGGGAACAAAGCAGGGCGTGTAAACAGCTGCCGGTGACGATACATCACATGAGGAGAGCTCTTTAGCATGCTCTGCCTGTGCTGTCTCCGCTGCTTATAAAGATTAATGGAGGCTAGCCCCCCGCTATGGCCCACGGAGGAGCCAGCATCCCAACACACCACAAGTCCTTTGACCGCACCCTACTGGGAAACACCACCAGTCACCAAGTTAGATGCATTATGAGTTACTGTTTTAAGTGCTATTCCACTAAAGGCTTTTTATGTACAAATCGTGTCCAAACATAAACCTGGAACCGTGCACCAACGATTTCATGTGCATGGATGCACAGTTATGCCAATTTTTAATTAACACACTAAACCTTGTTGACCTGTTCTAAAGTAGTCACTGAATTAATTCAGTACAGGCTGCTAAATGGTGTAGGCAGGTGGATTCTTTTTTGTATTAAACCGTCATTTAACAATGAGTGCATGGGGAGAATGTGTAGTGGAAAAGTCATGGAGCAAATCAGCAGGGACCCGTTAAAACCGCCTGCTACAGGGGCTCTGTCTGCCCTGCGGTCTGTGGAGCACCTGCAGGCTCAATAGTTCTACCCCTTCAAATAAAATAGACAGGGCGGTTTTGAGAGGCCTGCCCGCCTGGTTATTAATGGTCAGAGTGGAAGATGAGACTCTGGCCATGTTCAACATCAACTGTATGTCACTCAAAGGAGATGGATTCTGCAGCGTTTCCTAACGTGCTGTCACACACATATTGAGAAGTTGTGTTTGCACACAAACAAAATACACACCCACCATCATATATTTGAGGAAATTGCATGTCAAAAATGGCCTCTGTGATCGTGTGAAAGGTGGTGATTCGCCAGTGATTATGATGAATGCTTTTACTGTCATTGTGCAATAGCCATGGCTGAATGCCTGCATACGTTAGCTTCCGTTCCGCTTCCATACGCTCATTTGATTGAGTGGTACCCACAGTTATTCAATTACATCTGTTTTGCTTGACTCGACCCTTGGCATAAGCCCAACTATTTTATATTGTATAAGTTAAGTAAAGTAACCTGTATAGCCATTCTTGTTGAAAAGCACTGCCTGCGTGTGAAACCATAGAGTTGGTGGGAAATGTCAAGAAGACCTAACTTAACCCCAAACCAAATACAATGCTGTCCAGGACAATGTTGACTAAACCATCTCCTAAATTGAAACATTCTTGTAATTGAGTGAGTCCATGCATCCCAAGAGCTGTGTTAAGGACAGGCATTGTTTGTTTCCCCGTTTGACAGAGTGTGTGTGTGTGTGTGTGCTGTCAGGAGGCATCAGACTGGGAGCAGAGGAGCGCAGAGAGGATGGAGGGAGCCCCAGCGGTGGCCCAGAGCAGTAATTACCAGAGAGACATATGGCGCCGCTCAACCCAGCTACCTGAGCTCCCAGCATTTCTGTACCTCGACAACTCTTGATAAAACACCTCTTATGCTGGACTACCTCCTGAAGACTTCCCTGCTAGGATTTCAGTCCGTCGGGAGAGCTGTCGTGTGTTTGTGTAGACAGCATAGTGTGGATAGTCTGGATGACATAGGATGTCTTCACTTGGCATCTTAACCCAACAACCACCACCAAGGTAGTCCCAGGTTGCCGAGCTATCGCATGAAAATCTTTCTATAGTCCCATGATACGCTGTAACCTGGGCTCCAGGAATGCTTGGTGTGGGAACACGTCCTTTGTTCCTTCCATGTAATATTTCAATGGATATATGAGGGTGAGGTACAAAAAGAGCATTCGTTCTTGTCTTTGTCCTAGCAACCACTGCAAATTGACTTTGGCGAAACTACTGGAAGGTCTCTGGGGATGATACTGGCAAACTGAGAGCAGGAAAGGGCAACTTTGTTACAACCGTGTTGCTTACAAGTAATTTTACACAGAGCATCACTTCCATCCATTTACACTATAACTATACATCTCATGTTATTAAAAAACATTTCAGCACTGCAGTGGTTATAGACTGTGCACACACAGTAGACTCCTTTGATACAAAATTGAAAATGACGTAATTTAATGTGCCTTGCACCTAGGCGACAGCGCTGTGTTCCAGAAGAAAACTTGAAACCAAATTGTTTTTTATTTTTTCTCTTGCTGCCATGTCTGTGTTTACTCTATAGGTTTCAAACGGTCGATTCAGTTAGTGTGTTCACATCCCTCCGCTGCACAGTGCTTGGCTGCGCAGTGCAATAGTTCATCTCAACATCCCATCTATCAGAGCTGAGAAGCCCCGCTGGTTGGTCTTATATGATGCCACGGAGGACACACCGTAAGCAAACTGTCCCCAGGTCTATTGAACGTACGAGCTAGCCCGGTGCTCCGCCGCTACGGCTGGTTTCCCTGTGTTCAAAA